>CM031959.1:20308614-20313614 GCA_018749465.1 Paracanthobrama guichenoti | reverse complement strand
TGCTGCTGCCACCACCCCCAGCACCACTGCTGCTGCTGCTACCAACCCCAGCACCACCGCCTGCTGCTGCCACCAGCACCACCGCTGCCGCTACCACCCCAATACTGCTGCCGCCGCTGCCACTAGCACCTGGTGCTGCTCCCACTCCCAGCACCACCGCTGCCGCCACCCCAGTGCCACCGCTGCTGCTGCCACTACTCCCAGTACCACCGCCGCCGCTGCTGCTACCCCAGTACCACCGCCGCTGCTGCCACTACCTTAGCACCACCGCTGCTACCACCACCCCACCTGCCGCCACCACTAGCACCACTGCCGCCGCTGCTGCCACTAGTACCACCGCCGCCACTAGCACCACTGCTGCTGCTGCTAGTACTGCTGCTGCTACTAGTACTACTGCTGCTGCTGCTGCTACTAGTACTACTGCTGCTGCTGCTGCTGCTGCTGCTAGTACTACTGCTGCTGCTACTAGTACTACTGCTGCTACTAGTACTACTGCTGCTGCTGCTGCTACTAGTACTACTGCTGCTACTAGTACTACTGCTGCTACTACATAATCACATACTACATATCTTGAGTCCAAGTCAAGACCAAGTTCAGAGAGGGTTGAGTCCGAGTCAAGACTGAGTTCAGAGAGGGCTGAGTCGAGACCGAGACCAGAAAGGGTTGAGTCCCGAGTCAAGACCGAGTTCAGAGAGGGTTGAGTCAGAGTCAAAACTGAGTTCAGAGAGGGCTGAGTCAAGACCAAGTCCAGAGAGGGTTGAGTCCAAGTCAAGACCGAGTTCAGAGAGGGCTGAGTCGAGGCCGAGTTCAGAGAGGGCTGAGTCGAGACCAAGACCGAGACCAGAGAGGGTTGAGTCCGAGTCCGAGGACCGAGAGCAGAGAGGGTTGAGTCCAAGTCAAGACCGAGTTCAGAGAGGGCTGAGTCCAAGTCAAGACCGAGTTCAGAGAGGGCTGAGTCCGAGTCAAAACTGAGTTCAGAGAGGGCTGAGTCCAAGTCAAGACCGAGTTCAGAGAGGGCTGAGTCGAGACCGAGACCAGAGAGGGTTGAGTCTGAGTCAAGACAGAGTTCAGAGAGGGTTGAGTCCGAGTCAAAACTGAGTTCAGAGAGGGCTGAGTCCAAGTCAAGACCGAGTTCAGAGAGGGCTGAGTCCGAGTCAAAACTGAGTTCAGAGAGGGCTGAGTCCAAGTCAAGGCTGAGTTCAGAGAGGGCTGAGTCGAGACCGAGACCAGAGAGGGTTGAGTCCAAGTCAAGACCGAGTTCAGAAAGGGTTGAGTCAAGACCGAGACCAGAGGGGGCTGAATCGAGACCGAGTTCAGAGAGGGCTGAATTGAGACCGAGACCAGAGAGGGTTGAGTCCGAGTCAAGACCGAGTTCAGAGAGGGCTGAGTCCGAGTCAAAATTGAGTTCAGAGAGGGCTGAGTCCAAGTCAAGACCAAGTTCAGAGAGGGCTGAATCGAGACCGAGACCAGAGAGGGTTGAGTCCAAGTCAAGACCGAGTTCAGAGAGGGCTGAGTCCAAGTCAAGACCGAGTTCAGAGAGGGTTGAGTCCGAGTCAAGACCGAGTTCAGAGAGGGTTGAGTCCAAGTCAAAACTGAGTTCAGAGAGGCCTGAGTCCAAGTCAAGACTGAGTTCAGAGAGGGCTGAGTCGAGACCAAGACCAGAGAGGGTTGAGTCCAAGTCAAGACCGAGTTCAGAGAGGGTTGAGTCTGAGTCAAAACTGAGTTCAGAGAGGGCTGAGTCCAAGTCAAGACTGAGTTTAGAGAGGGCTGAGTCGAGACCAAGACCAGAGAGGGTTGAGTCCGAGTCAAGACCGAGACCAGAGAGGGTTGAGTCCAAGTCAAGACCGAGTTCAGAGAGGGTTGAGTCTGAGTCAAAACTGAGGTCAGAGAGGGCTGAGTCCAAGTCAAGACCGAGTTCAGAGAGGGCTGAATCGAGACCGAGACTGGAGAGGGTTGAGTCCGAGTCAAGACCGAGACCAGAGAGGGTTGAGTCCAAGTCAAGACCGAGTTCAGAGAGGGTTGAGTCTGAGTCAAAACTGAGGTCAGAGAGGGCTGAGTCCAAGTCAAGACCGAGTTCAGAGAGGGTTGAGTCTGAGTCAAAACTGAGGTCAGAGAGGGCTGAGTCCAAGTCAAGACCGAGTTCAGAGAGGGCTGAATCGAGACCGAGACTGGAGAGGGTTGAGTCCAAGTCAAGACCGAGTTCAGAGAGGGTTGAGTCCGAGTCAAAACTGAGTTCAGAGAGGGTTGAGTCTGAGTCAAAACTGAGTTCAGAGAGGGCTGAGTCCAAGTCTAGACCGAGTTCAGAGAGGGCTGAATCGAGACCGAGACCAGAGAGGGTTGAGTCCGAGTCAAGACTGAGTTCAGAGAGGGTTGAGTCCGAGTCAAGACCGAGTTCAGAGAAAATCCACAAACAACATTAGAACTTAATTGAATTAACTTTTTTAGTCACGGAGGGCGTGCACAGAGTGACTGCAGAAAAATTGCTGCCTTTTTAAAGCAATGTGAATGTGCCGGAAGGAGAGAGGGCAGCCTTCTGTCAGACATTTTTGGGGGGAGATGCTCAGACTGTCATCTGTCATCATATTTGTATTCATTTCATTATTTAATTAAACAAGATTTGGTTTTCTCTGTGACATTTTTTAATGTCACCCTAACCCTAACCCCTACTTTGTAAACAGTAAATATATTAAAATGACACAGTTGAGACAAATAATGTAGCCATGTGACTTTCTGGAAAGCTGGATCACTACAGGTTGATGGCAGGTGGACACAGCGTAAAATAGAAGTGAGAGCAGTTGGGAGAGAACCTGGCGGGTTTCTTTGTACTAATGTTAGTCTCAAGTCATGCGCAGTTGCGCTCAAGAAAATCACCAATCATTGGAAGTGTCAAACAAACATCAATTTAAAGAATACATACAGTAATAATCATGAAATATTTTTGAATGGGACTCAAGTGTTCGAGTACGAGTCAATACCAGGTCCAAATGCACACGAGTCCATGACAAGATCATTAAAATATGGTCTCGAGACCGAGTCCAAGTCTTGAGAACTACAACACTGACATGAACATTGTCACTGAGGTACAGGTGAAGGAAAACAAATTAAAAATAAGGAGGGAACGTTTTTTTTTTTTTTTTTTTTTTTCATGAACATTTAAATTCCGTTATGTGGGAATGTAGATACTGAACGATAACCACTAAGTGGCTTAGAAATGAACCTACACACCAGAGTTTTTCCATTTCTGTTTTCTTTTTCGTTTTTTCCCAGCTTTCCCCATTCTTCACTGTGAAAAAAAGTGGATGCCTGGGAAAGAGGAATGGGGATTTGTTGGATCTTTCACTTTTTTTTGTTTTGGTAATTATTTTTGTATTCGTTCTTGTTCATATATTTCAGAGTTCAGAGTGTTTGAAATGTCAAGATTTCAAAAACAAAAATCAGGAAGGTTTTGGTTAACGTCATTTTTTCAAAGGCAGGGGTCTCAGAGTTCTAAGTTACTAATACTAATACAGGACAAATTGTTAAAGGTGGGCACAGATTTAGGAATAAGATGGAAATGTCTGGGAGATTAGTTAAATGTATCTCATGGAACATTAACGGGTGTGGTAACTCAGCAAAAAGGGGGAAAAAGTGTTAACGTATTTAAAAAACAATCAAGCAGATATTGTGTTTATCCAGGAATCTCATATGAAAGGTAAAGAAGCAGAAAAAAATAAAGTTGGGTGGGTAGGTCATGTTTTTCATAGTTCATACTCCAGCAAACATAATGGAGTGATAATTCTGATTCATAAGAATATCAGTTTTGTTCTGTTAAATCAAAGAAATGATTCAGAGGGGCGGATTCTCTGCTTAGAAGCTATTGCAGAGGGTACAAAAATGGTGTTGTGCAACATATATGCACCCAACAAGAGTGACCCACCTTTCTTCCATGAGCTTAACAAAATCCTGGGAAAGTCTGAGGGTCAAATAATTCTAGCTGGGGATTTTAATGAAGTAATGGACCCATTCCTCGATAAAAAAAATCACGGCAGACTCATTTATTGTAAAAGGGAAGAGAAGCAATACATATGTTGAGTCGTAATTTGGGACTTACAGATATTTGGAGGCAGATCAACCCAAAGAATAGGGATTACACCTTTTTCTCTCACAGCCATAAAATGTATTAAAGGATTGATTTCTTCTTAAGCCCCGTTTCTACCAAAATTACCCGGGACAATTTTCCCCAGGAACTCTTTTTTTCCCCCCAGGCAATACTGCTTTCTGCGTTTCCATCGCAGTCTAAAGTACCGTGAAGATTAGTCCGGTGACGTAGGACTGCACGCGACTTTCCAGCTCCCACTGGATTTCATCCTCTGCAAATAAACTTAATAAAGCCTGAACCTCGTCGTCGGTCCATCAGTCGTGGACTTTTAGGTTGAAATAAAATGCTGCGTGAGCTCAACCAATCAGCATGTTCAGCGCCAAGTCCCACCCCCGAAAGTTCCTGAACTTTGAAAAAGTACTACCTCGTGAGCAGGGCCGTTTTGAGGGGGAAATCTTCACCCGGGAACTGTATTTAGACCCTGGTTCCTGCGGTTTAAACACACCAAGTACCACCCCAAAGTCCCTAGTTCCTGGGGAAAGTTCCCACGGTGGAAACACGGCTTTAGTATCAACCCTTTTAACTGCCCAAGTAGCAAACTGTGTTATAAAGACAATTACTATTAGTGACCATGCACCATTAGAACTACTTCTGAAGGTAACCAGTGATACAGAAACAAGAGGAAGATGAAGGATGAATACGGCTTTACTGTTAGATCCCCTATTCAGAAAAGCTTTAGAGGAGAATTTAAAAGCCTTTTTTTTTTATTTTTTTTAAAAATAAATTTAGGGAGTACAGAAGACATTTCAACAGTTTGGGAGGAAAACTGATCGCCCAGGCTGCAAAAAATAAGAGAATTAAAAAAATAAGGAATTGCAGTTGATTAATACTTTTTCAGATAGGCTTTATCAAGAACTTTGTA
>CM031959.1:20268614-20301114 GCA_018749465.1 Paracanthobrama guichenoti | reverse complement strand
CTCTCTGTCTGAATGCCAGTGTGTTTGTTTGTGTGTGAGCGAGAGAGAGTGTGTGAGTTTGAGTGTGGGTGAATGCATGAGAGCACACGTGTGTGTGTGAGTGTGTGTGTAAGGGTGTGTGACTGAGTTTGAGTGCGCGTGTGTGAGAGTGACAGTGTGTGTCAGTTCTGTGAGTGCGTGTGCGTGAGAGTGACAGTGTGTGTCAGTTGTGTGAGTGTGAGTGCGTGTGCGAGTGCGTGTGTGTGAGAGTGACTGTGTGTCAGTGCGTGTACAAGTGTGTGAGAGTAACAGTGTGTGTCAGTTGTGTGAGTGCGTGTGCGAGTGCGTGTGTGTGAGAGTGACAGTGTGTGTCAGTGCGAGTGCGTGTGTGTGAGAGTGACAGTGTGTGTCAGTGCGTGTGCGTTTGTGTGAGAGTGACAGTGTGTCAGTTGTGTGAGCGTGAGTGCGCGTGTGTGAGAGTGACAGTGTGTCAGTTGTGTGAGTGTGTGTGCGAGTGCGTGTGTGAGAGTGACAGTGTGTGTCAGTTGTGTGAGTGTGAGTGCATGTGCGAGTGCGTGTGTGTGAGAGTGACTGTGTGTCAGTGCGTGTACAAGTGTGTGAGAGTAACAGTGTGTGTCAGTTGTGTGAGTGCGTGTGCGTGTGTGTGAGAGTGACAGTGTGTGTCAGTGCGAGTGCGTGTGTGAGAGTGAGAGTGACAGTGTGTGTCAGTGCGAGTGCGTTTGTGTGAGAGTGACAGTGTGTCAGTTGTGTGAGCGTGAGTGCGCGTGTGTGAGAGTGACAGTGTGTCAGTTGTGTGAGTGCATGTGTGAGTGCGTGTGTGAGAGTGACAGTGTGTCAGTTGTGAGTGTGTGTGTGAGCGCATGTGTGAGAGTGACTGAGTGGGTCAGTGCGTGTGTCTGAGAGTAAGTGTGTCAGTTGTGAGCACGTGTGTGAGAGTGACAGTGTGTGTCAGTTGTGAGTGCGTGTGTGTGACTGAGTGTGTGTCAGTTGTGTGAGTGTGTGTGTGAGTGTGTCAGTTGTGTGAGTGCGTGTGCGAGTGCGTGAGAGTGACAGTGTGTCAGTTGTGTGAGTGCTTGAGTGACAGTGTGTGTCAGTTGTGTGAATGCGTGTGTGAGCGCGTGTGAGAGTGACAGTGTGTGTCAGTTGTGTGAGTGCGTGTGCGAGTGCTTGAGTGACAGTGTGTATCAGTTGTGTGAATGCGTGTGTGAATGCATGTGTGAATGCGTGTGTGAATGCGTGTGAGTGACTGAGTGTGTCAGTTGTGCGAGTGCGTGTGTGTGCGAGTGACTGAGTGTGTCAGTTGTGAGTGTGTGAGTGACTGAGTGTGTCAGTTGTGAGTGTGTGTGAGTGACTGAGTGTGTCAGTTGTGTGTGCGTGTGCGCGTGTGAGTGACAGTGTGTCAGTTGTGTGAGTGCATGTGCGTGTGAGAGTGACAGTGTGTGTCAGTTGTGTGAGTGCGTGTGTGAGCGCGACAGTGTGTGTCAGTTGTGTGAGTGCGTGTGAGCGCGACAGTGTGTGTCAGTTGTGTGAGTGCGTGTGAGAGTGACAGTGTGTATCAGTTGTGAGTGCGTGTGAGTGTGTGCGCGCGAGTGACTGAGTGTGTCAGTTGTGTGAGTGCGTGTGTGAGAGTGACAGTGTGTGTCAGTTGTGTGAGTGCGTGTGTGAGAGAGTGACAGTGTGTGTCAGTTGTGTGAGTGTGTGTGTGAGAGAGTGACAGTGTGTGTCAGTTGTGTGAGTGCGTGTGTGTGTGTGTGAGTGCATGTGTACCTGTGGAGGCAGGAACCGCTGGTTAGCAGGGAGCATCTCGTCGAAGGGCTGCACTCGCACATAAGAGCCGTGGAAGTGTTCACTGGACACCACGGCACGAGGACAGAAGACGTCTCTCACGGGCGTGCCGACGGACACACTCTCCTGTCAATCACAGCAAATTCTTTCATCAGCATCACACACTCAAACACATTCGGGGAAACTCGTTATGACGTGAACCTCAAAGACAACCACAGATTACAGCGTTTACACTTGCAGCGGTGATGGGCTCGCACTGATCGACAGATACACGGAACATCTGGGTCATTCCTACAGTCTGGTGGATCAATGAATGAAAGAATACTGCATATTTTTTTTAAAGTACTTGAGAGGCAAATTCCCACAATCCCACGTTTTCTCAACTTCACTTTGAAGTAAATCCTGAATGATTCGCTCATTTGACTCTGGAATAGAGTTGTCTCTTTCCTTTTGTGAATGCGAATGCGCATATGTGCGACATCCTTTCATCAATTTTTTTTTGGTAAAGACGTTTGATGTTTATTCCACACGTCACACGCATGACGCAGCCGTTCACACCTGCGGAGCATTAATGTGGCGCTGCAGTGAGATCATGTGACGCGTGTGAAAGCAGCAGCTGACGAGCTCAGTCGGCCACCCGCATCATGAGAAACTGAAAGAGGAAATGTCACACTGACACTGAATAATGCTGTGTGTGTGTGTGTGTGAGCATCACATGAGCAGAGCTGTGTGTGTCCAGGTCTGTTTATATCTGCTTTGCTCCAGTAATGAACCTCCTGTGGTTGCTAAGAGACACTTCCTGTGACTACAGTCTCCTGTCAGTTCTTTATTCTCACACACACACACACAGTTTTTCATCAAATGTTTAAATTTGATTTGATATAGTTTGGGTTAATAATGACACTGTGTTTGTGTGAGTCTCACCTGTGATGAGGTGTCCTCCGGTGTGTCCGTGTCGCTGTTCTGCGGGCCGCCTGCAGGTGAACATCAGCACATTCAGATCAAACAGAACAACCTGTAGTTCTACAAGCATCTCTAGCACTGAATATCACGGATAAATGCAATAATACTTTTCATACAATGGGCATCAGCAAGTCTTTGAAATACACACACACACACACACACACACACACACACACACACACACTGCATCCGGAAATTCACAGAACTTTCCTTTTTCCACATTGTGTTATGTTACAGCCTTATTCCAAAATGGAAGGTAGATCAATTCTACAAACAATACCTCATGACAAAATGAAAGAAGTTTGTTTGAAATCTTTGCACATTTATAAAAAAATAAAAATCATGTCCATAAGTATTCACAGCCTTTGCTCAATACTTTGTTGAAGCACCTTTGGCAGCAATCACAGCCTCAAGTCTTTTTGAGTTTGATGCTGCGAGTTTGGCACACCTGTTTTTGTGCAGTTTCTCCCATTCTTCTGTGCAGGACCTCTCAAGCACCATCAGGTTGGATGGGGAGCGTCGGTGCACAGCCATTTTCAGATCTCTCCAGAGATGTTCAATCGGGTTCAAGTCTGGGCTCTGGCTGGGCCACTCAAGGACAATCCCAGAGTTGTCCCGTAGCCACTCCTGTGTTATCTTGGCTGTGTGTTTAGGGTCGTTGTCCTGTTGGAAGATGAACCTTTCCCCCAGTCTGAGGTCCAGAGCGCTCTGGAGCAGGTTTTCATCAAGGATGTCTCTGTACATTGCTGCATTCATCTTTCCCTCGATCCTGACTAGTCTCCCAGTTCCTGCTGCTGAAAAACATCCCCACAGCATGATGCTGCCACCACCATACTTCACTGTAGGGATGGGATTGGCCAGGGGATGAGCAGTGACTGGTTTCCTCCAGACATGACGCTTGCCATTCAGGCCAATGAGTTCAAACTTTGTTTCATCAGACCAGAGAATTTAGTTTCTCATGGTCGGAGAGTCCTTCAGGTGCCTTTTGGCAAACTCCAGGCGGGCTGTCATGTGCCGTCTGACACACTACAGGCCTGATTGGTGGAGAGCTGCAGAGATGGTTGTTCTTCTGGAAGGTTCTCCTCACTCCACAGAGAAATGCTGGAGCTTTGTCAGATCGCTCAGTTTGGCCGGGCAGCCAGCTTCTGTACCCTTCCCCAGATCTGTGCCTCGATACAATCCTGTCTCAGAGGTCTACAGACAGTCCCTTGGACTTCATGGCTTGGTTTGTGCTCTGACATGCACTGTTAACCGTGGGACCTTATATAGACAGGTGTGTACCTTTCCAAATACTGTCCAATCAACTGAATTTACCTCAGGTGGACTCCAGTCAAGCTGTAGAAACATCTCAAGGATCATCAGTGGAAACAGGAGCACCTGAGCTCAATTTTGAGTGTCTGTACGAAGGCTGTGAATACTTGTGATTTTTTCATTTTTTATTTTCAGTAAATTTACAAAGATTTCAAACAAACTTCTTTCACGTTGTCATTATGGGGTATTGTTTGTAGAATATTGAGGAAAATAATTAATTGAACCCATTTTGGAATAAGGCTGTAACATAACAAAATGTGGAAAAGTGAAGCGCTGTGAATACTTGCAGTGCATCCGGAATGTATGGATGTCTTATATAAAATAACTATACACAGGGTATATACACATTCTTACCTATACATTTACATGACCATTGACACTTCAAAAAGTTCATAAAGGGATCGTAAAACTAATCCATATCAATTGAGTGGTTTAGTCCAAATCTTCTGAAGGGAATTTAGGCTTTTATTCACATAAAAACATCAAACGTAAACAGAAGCTCAACGGAATGAGAATGAACCTCATTGGTTCTTGCAGAAGCTCAAACTCAACTGATGAGTGAGTTGAAGAATGTTGATATGTGAATAAAACAGAATTTAGAATTTGGAACGATATATTTATTTCTGGGTGAACTATCCCTTTAAGGGTGTGTCTGTAGAGCATTTGCTTTATTCCGAAACAGGGATTTATTTTGTTACATTTTGTGTTACATGTTGCATTTTTTTCTTGGTTCAGTTCGCTTTCACATGGTAACATTTGTACCAAAATGTGTTTATGCAGGTGTGAAAACGCCCGACTCAAAACAGTCCTGCGACTCATTGGTTGAGAGACACTTCTTCAAAATATCAGCATCAGCCACCAAAATAATGCATATCGGTCCACCACGAGTCAAACTGGGTGTTTTCACCATTTAAAACATGTGACAGGTCAGTGGAAAGGCAAAAAAAAGAACAAAAAAGCCCGCAAGTTTTTTTTTTAACTTTAACTTTTATCTTGAGCAGCTCGTTTTTAGACTAGAGCGCCACAGTCAAGCACGTCCATCTAATGCGTTCACATTGAAATCAATGTTCAAAAACGTGTTCTGTGTGAACCGGCCCCTTATAATGTCATCATATCAGAACATGTTGTGGGTCATCGGGTTCCAGATATCAACGTTTGCTAATGGTTTCTTTTTAGTTCTAGAACACACGGACAGAACACAGACAGCAGGCTACTGTGTGTGTGTGTGTGTGTGTGTGAGAGAGTGTGTGTGTGTGTGTGTGTGTGTGTGAGAGAGTGAGTGTGTGTGTGTGTGTGTGTGTGTGAGAGTGTGTCTGTGTGTGAGTGTGTGTACTTGTTTATATTACATTGTGGGGACCAAACGTAAATGGATTCATAAACATACTAAATTATGTTTTTTTTGAAAATGTAAAAATGCAGAATGTTTCCTGTGATGGGTAGGTTTAGGGGCAGGGAGAGTGTAGGGGGATAGTATATACGGTTTGTACAGTATAAAAACCATTGCGCCTATGGAATGTCCCCACAATTCACAAAAATACAACGTGTGTGTGTGTGTGTGTGTGTGTGTGTATGTGTCTGTGTGTGTGTGTGTGTGTGTGTGAGTGTGTGTGTGTCTGTGAGTGGGTGTCAGAGTGTGTGTGAGGGGTGTGAGTGTGTGGATTGTGAGAGAGTGTGTGTCTATCTCTGTGTGCGTGTCTGTGTGTGTGTGAGCGTGTTTAAGAGTGTCAGTGTGTGTATGTGAGTATGTGTCTGTCTGTGTGTGTGTGTGTGTGTGTGTGTGTGTGTGTGTGTGTGTGTCTGTGAGTGGGTGTCAGAGTGTGTGTGAGGGGTGTAAGTGTGTGGATTGTGAGAGAGTGTGTGTCTATCTCTGTGTGCGTGTCTGTGTGTGTCTGTGCGTGTCTGTGTGTGTATGTGAGTATGTGTCTGTCTGTGTGAGTGTGTGTGTCTGTGTGTGTTTGAGAGTGTCAGTGTGTGAGTGGGTGTGTGTGAGTGAGTGTGAATGTGTGTCTGTGTGTGTGTGTGCGTGTCTGTCTGAGAGTGTGTGTGTGAGGGGTGTGTGTAATATATATATACATATACATATACACACACATATATACATACACACATATACATATACATATATATATATACACACACACACACATACATATACATACACACACACGTATATCTGTGTGTGTGTGTGTGTGTGTGTGTGGTCAGAGGTCTGCTCTGTGAGGGCCGCATCAATCTCCGTGACGCCTCCAGCGCTGTGTGCCCGGTTGCCACAGAAACAAGGCTCTCAGAGCCGACGCGCTGCGGTCTGGAGTCATGCGGGAGGAATACTGAAGACCTGTGCGCCGCTACACAACAGAGACTGGAAAATTCCACCCGGAGGAGCGAGCGTGAGGACAGCGGTGACGTCATGACGCGCCGATAACCATGACATCCTCATGCGCCGCAGAACAATAACCCCAACCTAAACCAGCTCAGTCAGAGGCGGTTCAGCAGACGCGCTCACACCTGAAGCTTCTGTACGGTTTCAAAAACAAGTAATAGCAATATATAATCTACTGTACATTCATGCAGCTGTAAAGCAGCTTCACAGTAATAAACAGGAAATTAACCGTGATAATGTTGCAATATTCATCAATTATAAAGCATTTCCGTTCATGTTTTTAGACCTTCTGAGTGAGATCTACGATACACGTGTCAGTCACATGATGTGGGCACACACTAAACGCTCACCTTGTTTAATGTCCTCCATGGCCCGCCGTATCCCTCGGTCGAAGGCCCTGGCGTCCGCTGGGCTCTGGAAGGTCAGGCCAAACTTCATGTTGCCAATCCTCCAGTGGTGGAAGATGGGATTGACTTTATTATACACCAGATCCCTCCGGATGCAGCAGTCCAGCAGCACCTGAAGACCAGAAGGACAGCTCCGTTACACACACACACACACACACACACACACACACACACACACACACACACACACACACACACACACACACACACACACGTCTGATGGAATAAGCGCTCGTCTTCACAGACTCTTTCAGCAGTCTCCGAAAACTCATTATTTATGATTTATAAACAAAACATTTGAAAAACAAACTGAAATACAATAAAAAAAACAAAAAAAAACAAGACCAGGGCAACATTTCTCAATTTCATTTAGTTTAACAATGTACAAAAAAACTAAATCTTAAATAAAAACTATATAAATGAATTACACAAAATTAATTAAAACTTCAACTAAAAATGTAAAAATTAAAATATACAAAAAAAACCCTTCAAAATATTAATAAAAGTGATATTAGTAAAATAAGACTGTCACGTTTAAAATAAGACTGTCAAGTTGGGATTATTATAGATAAAACTAAAACCACAATAAACATTACTGGAAATAAATAAATAACGAAAAAAAAAAATATATATATATATATATATATATATTTAAAATAATTATCTAGTTGCCAAGACAATATTTTTTATGAATTAAATGAAAAATTAATTAAAAGCTAAATAAAAATGGCTAAAAATGCAAAAATATATATTTTTGTTTTAGTGAATAAAACTACTTCAAAATATTAATAAAGATTATCTAGTAAAATAAGAAGTCAGGATTATTTAGTTAAAACTAAAACCATTAAAAAAACACTGGAAATAAAAGGAATTAAAAGAAAAAGAAAAATTATGTTCTTGAATTAGTCGCCAAGACTCAACTTGATGTACTAAAAAACAAAAACTAAACTGAAATAAAAATGAATAAAAACAAAACTAATAAAAATATAAATGTTTAGTTTTAGTGAATAAAGTTACCTCAAAATATTAATAAAGATGACAGTAAAATAAGACTCAAGTCAGGATTATTATAGCTAAAACTAAAACCATAAGAAACAATAAAAGAAAATAAATTTGATATCATGACGATGTGTGTTTATGTTTAACTTGATGTACTATAAAACAAAAAAATTAACTGAAATAAAAACAAAATAAAACAAATAAAAATGACAAAACCGCAAAAATATTAATGTTTAGTTTTAGTGAATAAAACGGAAAATATAAAAATAAACCTACTTCAGAATATTAATAAAGACAAGATAGTGCAAGTCGTCGTTTCTGAGTGACCGATCAGGCAATGGCTGACCTTCAGACGAGCGCTGCTCGACTGCTGAGGAACTACTGACGCTCACTGATGGAATGACTTCCAGTTTTTTACTTTCAATATGTCTCAATCTGTCCAGAGGCGTTTGTTTGATATAATGCATGGAAAACGAGCAGTGTGTCTGTTCACTGAAGACATCAGGAGCGCCACACAAACCCTTCCTGTGAGTGCGAGGATGTTACCGATTTGTCTTTGAGCCGCTCTCCGTGGATGAGGAAGTGGGGCGCGCTGGTGCCGTCAGCCTCCGTCCGGCTGACCTTGTGTACGGTGACGCAGCTGAGGCCGCCGGCGCCCAGAGGAAGCCATCCGCCGCTGGAGTCATCGCGAGTCATGACCACTGCTCTCACACGCGCCAAACTCTCACTGCGACACAAGAGCAAAACACACGCGTCCAGTCACTGCGACACAAGAGCACAACACACACGTCCAGTCACTGAGACACAAGAGCACAACACACACGTCCAGTCACTGCGACACAACACACACGTCCAGTCACTGAGACACAAGAGCACAACACACACGTCCAGTCACTGCGACACAAGAGCACAACACACACATCCAGTCACTGCGACACAACACACACGTCCAGTCACTGCGACACAAGAGCACAACACACACATCCAGTCACTGCGACACAACACACACGTCCAGTCACTGCGACACAAGAGCACAACACACACGTCCAGTCACTGAGACACAAGAGCACAACACACACGTCCAGTCACTGAGACACAAGAGCACAACACACACGTCCAGTCACTGAGACACAAGAGCACAACACACACGTCCAGTCACTGAGACACAAGAGCACAACACACACGTCCAGTCACTGCGACACAACACACACGTCCAGTCACTGAGACACAAGAGCACAACACACACGTCCAGTCACTGCGCACAACACACAAGAGCACAACACACACATCCAGTCACTGCGACACAACACACACGTCCAGTCACTGCGACACAAGAGCACAACACACACATCCAGTCACTGAGACACAAGAGCACAAACACACACGCGTCCAGTCACTGCGACACAAGAGCACAACACACACGTCCAGTCACTGAGACACAAGAGCACAACACACCGCGTCCAGTCACTGAGACACAAGAGCACAACACACACGTCCAGTCACTGAGACACAAGAGCACAACACACCGTCCAGTCACTGCGACACAACACACACCCAGTCACTGAGACACAAGAGCACAACACACGCGTCCAGTCACTGCGACACACACACACAGTCACTGCGACCAAGAGTCCAGTCACTGCGACACAAGAGCACAACACACACGTCCAGTCACTGAGACACACACACGTCCAGTCACTGAGACACAAGCACAACACACACGTCCAGTCACTGCGACACAAGAGCACAACACACACGTCCAGTCACTGCGACACAAGAGCACAACACACACGTCCAGTCACTGAGACACAAGAGCACAACACACACGTCCAGTCACTGCGACACAAGAGCACAACACACACGTCCAGTCACTGAGACACAAGAGCACAACACACACGTCCAGTCACTGCGACACAACACACACGTCCAGTCACTGCGACACAAGAGCACAACACACACATCCAGTCACTGCGACACAAGAGCACAACACACACGTCCAGTCACTGCGACACAAGAGCACAACACACACGTCCAGTCACTGAGACACAAGAGCACAACACACACGTCCAGTCACTGCGACACAAGAGCACACACACACACGTCCAGTCACTGCGACACAAAGAGCACAACACACACGCGTCCAGTCACTGAGACACAAGAGCACAACACACACGTCCAGTCACTGAGACACAAGAGCACAACACACACGTCCAGTCACTGAGACACAAGAGCACAACACACACGTCCAGTCACTGAGACACAAGAGCACAACACACACATCCAGTCACTGCGACACAACACACACGTCCAGTCACTGAGACACAAGAGCACAACACACACGTCCAGTCACTGAGACACAAGAGTCACTGGGACACAAGCACACACGTCCAGTCACTGAGACACAAGAGACACAACACACCGCGTCCAGTCACTGCGACACAACACACACGTCCAGTCACTGAGACACAAGAGCACAACACACACGTCCAGTCACTGCGACACAAGAGCACAACACACACGTCCAGTCACTGAGACACAAGAGCACAACACACACGTCCAGTCACTGAGACACAAGAGCACAACACACACGTCCAGTCACTGAGACACAAGAGCACAACACACACATCCAGTCACTGCGACACAACACACACGTCCAGTCACTGCGACACAAGAGCACAACACACACATCCAGTCACTGCGACACAACACACACGTCCAGTCACTGAGACACAAGAGCACAACACACACGCGTCCAGTCACTGAGACACACGTCCAGAGCACAGAGCACAACACACGCGTCCAGTCACTGACACAAGAGCACACACACGTCCAGACTGCGACACAACACACACACGTCCAGTCACTGACACAAGACACAACACACACGTCCAGTCACTGAGACACAAGAGCACAACACACACGTCCAGTCACTGCGACACAAGACAACACACGTCCAGTCACTGAGACACAAGAGCACAACACACACGTCCAGTCACTGAGACACAAGAGCACAACACACACGTCCAGTCACTGCGACACAACACACACACGTCCAGTCACTGCGACACAAGAGCACAACACACACATCCAGTCACTGCGACACAAGCACAACACACACGTCCAGTCACTGCGACACAAGAGCACAACACACACACACGTCCAGTCACTGAGACACAAGAGCACAACACACACATCCAGTCACTGCGACACAAGAGCACAACACACACACACGCGTCCAGTCACTGAGACACAAGAGCACAACACACACGTCCAGTCACTGCGACACAAGAGCACAAAGCACACACGTCCAGTCACTGAGACACAAGAGCACAACACACACGTCCAGTCACTGAGACACAAGAGCACAACACACACACGTCCAGTCACTGAGACACAAGAGCACAACACACACGTCCAGTCACTGCGACACAACACACACGCCCAGTCACTGAGACACAGACTGCGACACTGAGACACAAGAGCACAACACACACGTCCAGTCACTGAGACACAACACACACACGTCCAGTCACTGAGACACAAGAGCACAACACACACGTCCAGTCACTGCGACACAAGAGCACAACACACACGTCCAGTCACTGAGACACAAGAGCACAACACACGTCCAGTCACTGAGACACAAGAGCACAACACACACGTCCAGTCACTGCGACACAAGAGCACAACACACACGTCCAGTCACTGCGACACAGAGACACAAGAGCACAACACACGTCCAGTCACTGAGACACAAGAGCACAACACACACGTCCAGTCACTGCGACACAAGAGCACAACACACACGTCCAGTCACTGAGACACAAGAGCACAACACACACGTCCAGTCACTGCGACACAAGAGCACAACACACGTCCAGTCACTGAGACACAAGAGCACAACACACACGTCCAGTCACTGAGACACAAGAGCACAACACACACGTCCAGTCACTGCGACACAAGAGCACAACACACGTCCAGTCACTGAGACACAAGAGCACAACACACACGTCCAGTCACTGAGACACAAGAGCACAACACACACGTCCAGTCACTGAGACACAAGAGCACAACACACACGTCCAGTCACTGCGACACACACACGTCCAGTCACTGCGACACACAAGAGCACAACACACACGTCCAGTCACTGCGACACACACACACACGTCAGTCAGTCACAGACACAAGAGCACAACACACACGCATCCAGTCACTGAGACACAAGAGCACAACACACGTCCAGTCACTGAGACACAAGAGCACAACACACACGTCCAGTCACTGCGACACAAGACACAACACACACGTCCAGTCACTGAGACACAAGAGCACAACACACACGTCCAGTCACTGCGACACAAGAGCACACACACGCATCCAGTCACTGCGACACAAGAGCACAACACACCGTCCAGTCACTGAGACACAAGAGCACAACACACACATCCAGTCACTGAGACACAAGAGCACAACACACACGTCCAGTCACTGAGACACAAGAGCACAACACACACATCCAGTCACTGAGACACAAGAGCACAACACACATCCAGTCACTGCACACGCACAACGTCCAGTCACTGAGACACAAGAGCACACACACGTCCAGTCACTGCGACACAACACACACGTCCAGTCACTGAGACACAAGAGCACAACACACACGTCCAGTCACTGCGACACAAGAGCACAACACACACACGTCCAGTCACTGAGACACTGAGACACACAAGCACAACACACACGTCCAGTCACTGAGACACAAGAGCACAACACACACATCCAGTCACTGAGACACAGAGCACAACACACGTCCAGTCACTGCGACACACAACACAGTCCAGTCACAACACACGTCCAGTCACTGAGACACAAGAGCACAACACACACGCGTCCAGTCACTGAGACACAAGAGCACAACACACACGTCCAGTCACTGAGACACAAGAGCACAACACACACGTCCAGTCACTGCGACAAGAGCACAACACACGTCCAGTCACTGAGACACAAGAGCACAACACACACGTCCAGTCACTGAGACACAAGAGCACAACACACACGTCCAGTCACTGAGACACAAGAGCACAACACACACGTCCAGTCACTGAGACACAAGAGCACAACACACACGTCCAGTCACTGAGACACAAGAGCACAACACACACGTCCAGTCACCAGACACAAGAGCACAACACACGTCCAGTCACTGAGACACAAGAGCACAACACACACGTCCAGTCACTGAGACACAAGAGCACAACACACACGTCCAGTCACTGAGACACAAGAGCACAACACACACGTCCAGTCACTGAGACACAAGAGCACAACACACACGTCCAGTCACTGAGACACAAGAGCACAACACACGCGTCCAGTCACTGAGACACAAGACACAACACACACGTCCAGTCACTGAGACACAAGAGCACAACACACACGTCCAGTCACTGAGACACAAGAGCACAACACACACGTCCAGTCACTGAGACACAGAGCACAACACACACGTCCAGTCACTGAGACACAAGAGCACAACACACACGTCCAGTCACTGACACAAGAGCACAACACACACGTCCAGTCACTGAGACACAAGAGCACAACACACACGTCCAGTCACTGAGACACAAGAGGCACAGAGCACAACACACAACACACACGTCCAGTCACTGCGACACACACACACACCAGTCCAGTCACTGAGACACAAGAGCACAACACACACGTCCAGTCACTGAGACACAAGAGCACAACACACGTCCAGTCACTGAGACACAAGAGCACAACACACACATCCAGTCACTGAGACACACGAGCACTGAACACACACGTCCAGTCACTGAGACACAAGAGCACACACACACGTCCAGTCACTGCGAGACACACGCGTCCAGTCACTGAGACACAAGAGCACAACACACCGTCCAGTCACTGAGACACACACACGCGTCCAGTCACTGAGACACAAGAGCACAACACACACGTCGTCCAGTCACTGAGACACAAGAGCACAACACACACGTCCAGTCACTGCGACACAACACACACGTCCAGTCACTGAGACACAAGAGCACAAGACACACGTCCAGTCACACACACGACACAACTGCGACACACACGTCCAGTCACTGCGAGCACAACACAAGAGCACAACACACACGTCCAGTCACTGAGACACAAGAGCACACAGTCACACACACACGTCCAGTCACTGAGACACAAGAGCACAACACACACACGTCCAGTCACTGACACACTGAACACACAACACACACGTCCAGTCACTGAGACACAAGAGCACAACACACTGTCCAGTCCAGTCACTGACACAACAACACACAAGAGCACACACACACACGTCCAGTCACTGAGACACAAGAGCACAACACACACGTCCAGTCACTGAGACACAAGAGCACAACACACACGTCCAGTCACTGAGACACAAGCACAACACACGTCCAGTCACTGAGACACAAGACACAACACACACGTCCAGTCACTGAGACACAACACACACGCGTCCAGTCACACACACGTCCAGTCACTGAGACACACACAGCACAACACACACGCGTCCAGTCACTGAGACACAGCACACACACGTCCAGTCACTGAGACACAACACACACACATCCAGTCACTGAGACACAAGAGCACAACACACACGTCCAGTCACTGAGACAACACAGATCCACAGACACACACACAACACACACGCCCAGTCACTGAGACACAAGAGCACAACACACACGTCCAGTCACTGAGACACAACACACACGCCCAGTCACTGAGACACAAGAGCACAACACACACGTCCAGTCACTGCGACACAACACACACAACACACACGTCCAGTCACTGAGACACAAGACCACAACACACACGTCCAGTCACTGAGACACAACACACACATCCAGTCACTGAGACACAAGAGCACAACACACGTCCAGTCACTGAGACACAACACACACGTCCAGTCACTGAGACACAAGAGCACAACACACACGTCCAGTCACTGAGACACAACACACACGTCCAGTCACTGAGACACACGTCCAGTCACTGAGACACACGTCCAGTCACTGAGACACACGTCCAGTCACTGAGACACAAGAGCACAACACACACGTCCAGTCACTGAGACACAAACACACGTCCAGTCACTGAGACACAACACACACGCGTCCAGTCACTGAGACACACGTCCAGTCACTGAGACACAAGAGCACAACACACACGTCCAGTCACTGAGACAACACACACGTCCAGTCATTGAGACACAACACACACGTCCAGTCACTGAGACACACGTCCAGTCACTGAGACACAAGAGCACAACACACACGTCCAGTCACTGCGACACAACACACACAACACACACGTCCAGTCACTGAGACACAAGAGCACAACACACACGTCCAGTCACTGAGACACAACACACACATCCAGTCACTGAGACACAAGAGCACAACACACACGCCCAGTCACTGAGACACAAGAGCACAACACACACGTCCAGTCACTGAGACACAACACACACGCCCAGTCACTGAGACACAAGAGCACAACACACACGTCCAGTCACTGCGACACAACACACACAACACACACGTCCAGTCACTGAGACACAAGACCACAACACACACGTCCAGTCACTGAGACACAACACACACATCCAGTCACTGAGACACAAGAGCACAACACACACGTCCAGTCACTGAGACACAACACACACGTCCAGTCACTGAGACACAAGAGCACAACACACACGTCCAGTCACTGAGACACAACACACACGTCCAGTCACTGAGACACACGTCCAGTCACTGAGACACACGTCCAGTCACTGAGACACACGCCCAGTCACTGAGACACAAGAGCACAACACACACGTCCAGTCACTGAGACACAACACACACGTCCAGTCACTGAGACACAACACACACGTCCAGTCACTGAGACACACGTCCAGTCACTGAGACACAAGAGCACAACACACACGTCCAGTCACTGAGACACAACACACACGTCCAGTCACTGAGACACAAGAGCACAACACACACATCCAGTCACTGCGACACAAGAGCACAACACACACGTCCAGTCACTGAGACACAAGAGCACAACACACACGTCCAGTCACTGAGACACAAGAGCACAACACACACGTCCAGTCACTGAGACACAAGAGCACAACACATAATAAAATAGTCTTCCCTATTGTGACCAGTATGGATGGGACGATTCCTGGTTTCACAATAAAAATGTACTGATGGTTAGTATTGTCGTTTAAAATGTAATTATCATTAAAACCGCGTTTGATTATCACGATTTTGAGAACTCGCGGTAAATCCTGTCCAGTCAGCGTCAGTCTGGCGCAGGTGTTGATTTTTAAATAAGAAGAAATGGCGGACGGCAGTGACAGCGCTCGGGAGATTTTCCAGCTTTCTAAAAGGACCAAATCTGAGGTGTGGTCATATTTTGTCTTCTACAGAGGAGGATGCTCACCCTGTCCGCAGAACATCCAAGAAGTCTGCAATAGGGGGAAACACTCAAACTCCGTGACCATCACACACCGTTATATAGCGGACACAAGGCACGTTAACTTTCACCTCAATACCAAAACTACATCTGGGGAATAATTGGACACAAAGTTTTGAGTTGAAATATTTGATATTACATTTGAAATGAACGCGAAGCTTCTGTGAAAAAAAGTTTGCAGCAAGTGGTTTTGAGCCAAAGACGAATGAACAAGTTCAAACAAGACTATTAAGGGTGACATTTAATGGATAATAATGTCAGTGTTTCCCCTACCATTGTTTTGGGGGGGCGATTAACCTTTCATGTGCACTCTTGTCATTTCAGCTCACTCTAGGGTGCTTTCACATTAGCACTTCTGGTGCGCGCCTGGGTTAGATTGACGTCAGAGTTCGGTTCGTTTGGATGATGTGAACGCTGTCGGGTGCGCACCCGTGAACCGTAGGATAGACGCAAGTGCCATTACATACTGAAGCATTGATAACAAAACCAACAGTTCAAAAACACAAATATAAAAGTGAGGTGAGCAACGCTATGCATTTTGCCACCTTCTCGCTCGCCGTTACCAAGCAACGAGGAAAACAGCTGCTGCTTTGATGCAAACGCACCCCGATTCGGACCCAAATGATATAATCTGAACACAGTCCAGCGGGGGCAGGGGGAGCAATCGAACTCGGGTTCGGTCCAGGCAATCGAACCAAGTGTGAAAGCACCAAAGAAATACATCCGCCTACTGCGCTACTATCTTCCGCTTATCCGGGGCCGGGTCACGGGGGCAACAGTCTAAGCAGAGACGCCCAGACTTCCCTCACCCTAGCCACTTCCTCTAGCTCTTCCGGGGGAACCCCGAGGTGTTCCCAGGCCAGCCGGGAGACATAATTCCTCCAGCGTGTCCTAGGTCTTCCCCGGGGCCTCCTCCCAGTGGGACATGCCCGAAACACCTCCCCGGGAAGGCGTCCAGGAGGCATCCGAAATAGATGCCCGAGCCACCTCAACTGGCTCCTCTCGATGTGGAGGAGCAACGGCTCTACTCTGAGCTCCTCCCGAGTAACTGAGCTTCTCACCCTATCTCTAAGGGAGCGCCCAGCCACTCTGCGGAGAAAGCTCATTTCGGCTGCCTGTATCCGGGATCTTGTCCTTTCGGTCATGACCCACAGCTCAGGACCATAGGTGAGAGTAGGAACGCAGATTGACCGGTAAATCGAGAGCTTCGCCTTACAGCTCAGCTCCTTCTTTACCACGACAGACCGGTACATCGACCGCATTACTGCAGAGGCTGCACCGATCCGTCTGTCAATCTCCCGTTCCATCCTTCCCTCACTCGGGAACAAGACCCCAAGATACCTGAACTCCTCCACCTGAGGCAGAAACTTTCTACCAACCTGAAGTGGGCAAGCCACCCTTTTTCCGACTGAGAACCATGGCCTCGGATTTGGAGGTGCTGATTCTCATCCCGGCCGCTTCACACTCGGCTGCAAACCACCCCAGTGCACGCTGAAGGTCCTGGTCTGAGGAGTCCAACACAACAACATCATCCGCAAAAAGCAGCGATGAAATCATGTGGTTCCCAAACCGGACACTCTCTGGCCCTTGGCTGCGCCTAGAAATTCTGTCCATAAAAATTATGAAAAGAACGGTGACAAAGGGCAGCCCTGCCGGAGTCCAACATGCACTGGGAACAAGTCCGACTTGATATGACAACACCACAAATCCGTAATGGACCTTTCACACAGAACGCGGCAACGGCACCGCTGCGCTAAGAAATATATTAATTTCAATGGCTTGCGCCGCGCAAGGACGGTTTGTTGCTGCGTCGACCAAAGTGCACCATTGACGAGCTTGTGTGCACGCCACAGTCAAAGTTACAAATATATAAACTTTTTTCACTAAGCTCTGTGACGATTACCCCCGGGGCCAATAGATACGGCGCATCAAAACAAGCACGGAAAGCAAAATGGATGAACAGCTTGTACTGTACACCTGGAAACGGAGCTCTTTCGCGAGCCTGAATTCCCCAAACTGTTCCCTGGACCTGAGGGTTTCATGTACCCACAGCCTCTTCTTCCTTGCTGTTCTCTTTCTTCTTCTTACTAACAGGGCTAGTGCTATCGCTCGCTTCTTAGCATGGGACAGATACACATTTGCTGCTGACCGAATGGTGGAACAACAATCAAATAACTAGACATACAGAACTCCCACTAAACGTTTTGAAAACTACTTTGCCCTGGCCAACAAAGCGCAAATCGCATTGTATCTGAAGGGCTACGCTGAACCCAGCAGCCAGCGCATTCTGCATCCTGTGTGAAAGCCCCGTAACACTAGTAGTTTCAGGAGGTTAACCACCCCGCCCCCCATGATTTTTTTTTATAACTCATTAGTATACATTATATAAAGCCTTAAAATTCTGCATAATTAAGGGCGTGGCCACTTTGAGTGACAGGTGGATTGCCGTTTGTCTGCTGTCTGTTAGTCATCACGTCACCTCAGCTCCGCCCACGTCCCGCCTCTTTGCCCACTGTCAGTTATCCGGGTGTGACGCGCTGCCAAGATGGCAATGGCCAGCTTGACCCTACTCTACGCTTCAGAACTGCTCTTCAGAAACCTATAGGTGACATCATGGACAGATTTTTTTACAGTCTATGATTTTGACGTATATCCGAGGGAAGCGGCTTTAAGATTACAATAAAATAATGAGGAGCACAGATAAACCATTCATAATAAATACTGCTATATTCATAAAAAAACAAGAATTTAATTACATGGTGACTGTACTTAACCATTTCATACAATATACTTATACTAGGGACATTTAACGACACAAACATTACAAAATGTGACATTAAAATGTGTAGAAGTCACTAGTTTTTCTAAAGTAATAGTGACAACAGTGACACCCGCAGGTGACGTTACAGCGCGAGGCGTGCCTCCTCTGTCCCGCTGACTTAAAACAGACCCCCTAATGTGAGCGGTGGGTTCAGTGGGGGGTAACTGAGAATGAATGGGGAAAAGTCACGTGAGAGGAGGCAATGGCTCCACGATCGGATATGATCGGTTATTGGATAGGATTGGTTCATGCGATAAATCCCGCCTCTTGTTTTCGTGCCAGCTATGGAATCACCTGAATGAAGATGATGATGCTGTTAATGGGAAGACTAATTAAAAAGCAAGTAAACAACTCTGCCACGTCACCGCTTTATGTCACGTCAAAATCAACCTTGAAAAGTCCTGAAACATGCCGACTGTGGGGTTTAGTGAGTGATCAGCTTGGGGAAAATAAAGGCATGTACAAGCTTGACTATAGTATAGAATATTAGTTCACAAATAATATATATTGTTTAAATTGTTACTTCCTTTAGTTATTATTTTGTAAAAATGTGTAAAAACACTAACTTGATGAAATGTATACTTTAATAAATAGAACATTACATAGTCTCTTTTTTATGTAATGTTTACTTAACCAGGAAAATTAAGCAGAACAGGGACATAAATGTACATTTGAGATTAGAATATATACATTTAAAAATATATAAATGTGCGGACTTTGCCTCATTTTAAAACACCACTGATTTACACATATTACACATTTTAAGTAAGGTACTTGGATTTAATAAAGCACTGTTAACTTTTCCCTAACCCTCACACACAATGCCCTGGAGATGTGCATGTTCATTCATAGACGATTCGCCGATCAATTAATGGAAAGAACTCCTTTTTACTGGGCCTTATGTATCTTTCCTATGGTCTGTGCCTTCGTCACAGGAACAGTCCATAAATGTGTCTTGGACGATTATAGATCAAAAAAGGGGAAAAACACAAATGGAAAATGCATATGACACTGAAGGTGGTGATGATGATCCATTTAATCCAAACGTCGCCTTACAATGGTGCTTTAAAGTTGCAGGAAACACTGATCCAAACATCCAGCCAGACAGAGCCGTGAAAGATAAACGATTAAGTAAAATAAACTACTTGCAAGCAATTAACACATAAACAAGATGACGATGGGAAGCGGCAGCCATGTTGCACAGCTTTCACCCACCGGAAGTGAAAAAGACAGAACTATAACTGTGTTCCTGTTACTGACAGAGGCCTAGGAAAACCGTATATAATGTTGATCATTCACCCTTTCAAACACTCCCACGTTACTTGACTTTCCTTCCTTTTGTTTTTAATTTGGTAAATTCTGCAAAAAAAAAAAAAAAAAAAAAAGTTTAAAACACGTTAATATTTCTATTCAATGTGTTGGAAAATTCAGGATAATTTCTGTTAAGCTTCTTTATATTTTTAAGTTATTAAGCAATATCTCATGTAGGGGTTTGCCTTTGTGTTTTTATACGGTCCACTAGAGGTCAACGCAGGTCTTAAAACTGATACCCGAAGAGACCCGTAATGTGCTACCGGGAACCGACCCGGACCCGTCTATCATTTGATAGCTGGAACCGAACCCGACGGGAAGACACAGACCCGACTGGAAACGATCGTCACATATTCCACAATGAACTGCTATTAATAAGTCAATAGAAGTTGTGAGAAAATAAAACTGTTAGTCTTGGGGTGTGCTCACACTAGTTGCCTTGTACCGTGCCGCGCGATCGTCCCCACTCCCCCGCTGGCCTGCACCAGGGCTCCAGACAAAAATATCAATTAAGGAGCCATTGGCTCTATAAGGGAAAAAGTTAGGCGCCAAATAATTTTTTTTCAAGTGCCACAAAAGAATAAACACGTTTTAATTTTTCACGTGCAATTATATGGGTGGTGTTGAATTTCATCTTTAGCTCCTTCCTTTTTTTTCTCAAGACAACAGTGTAAGTAAAAGTCTTTTTTGACCGTGCTTAAACACCAACTTAAATCTATGCACCTCTTAATGTTTTAATACACGCACAGTAACTTTCGCCGTTTTCTCCACTGTAGGCATTTATAGGCTTTATTAATTTATTGTCATGTACACAAGAGCGCTTCACGGCCGTTACACATCACACATCCCTGAAGAGACGCTGGCTTTAAAATGAAAGTGAAGCATGTTCGTTGCGTTTTACAGTGAAATGAGAGTCCCGTGTCTTTAATAAAATCAACACAATTATTTATCTACAATGCGCATCCATCCGCAATGAATTACAATGTTATGTTTTATTATTTGGTCTGCCTGACCCGCGTATATAACCGCGATCTGCTCATCACGAACACACGCACGTGCACACACACACACACACTAAACCTCACTGCGGACAAATCGGCATGCATGATCAAAAACATCCGCAATCTTATTTTAACTTAAAATAACGCAAAATAAGAGAGGAATTTTATTCACGATTTAAAATAGCCCGTCGGGAAGAGCCGTGATACGTTTTGGTTGCCCGGCTGGAAGATACCATAACCCCGGGATGTCGGGCTAACGATTTTGCGAGCCCTGAACCTGTGTGTCGGGTTAGTCAGTAACTGATTCATAAACCATAATAATAACACGCTTTCAACAACACACGTTTTGCCATGAACTAAACGGAGTAAAATATGTTTATTGTCTGGAAATTATGCACATTATATCAGGTGGCCTAAACTACGAGACTATTTACTGTTTAACTACATGTTGCACACTAGATCCACACTCCTAAACCTAACCAAACCTCAAACTCATTAGCAGTAAATATGGGATTTTTCCTGAATAACATGTAGTTGTAGGTTAGTCCATAGCAGTTAAGGCCACCTGATGTAAAGTCATTGTGTGCTTTTGTATTGTACACCGTTTTATGCAGGAACCACTAGTTACTGTAACCTCACCTACACCATGTTTGGCATCCATTTTAATTATCCGAATGATAATTTATGTAATATATTGATACCTATGCAACATATTATATTACAAGAATCTTTAATAGTCTCTCCATCAACATCCAATCCAGTTACATATGCAAAACAGTATGCTCACAAACAAAGGGTTGTAAACTATCCCTCTGAAAGTTTAAGTTCCCATTGGCTCAGAGTGACCTCTGCAGAAGTTAAAAGGCACTGTCGGAGTGACCTCCCCTCTTCTTCCGGTTTCTGTTTGTGTGAAAAGACTGGAGACATCCAGTCCGACCGCGGGGCCTTGCCTCTGGTGCGCAGCCGGAGGGCATCAAGTTACATCTATTGTAACTTCCTCAACGGCTGAGACAGGCTAACAATCGCAAGTTCATCATCATTACTTCGTTCAACGCGGAAGAGATTGATTGCAACGTCAACACCATCGACTTACAGAACATCAAGACTTTCTCCTGAGACTGCATCCGGATGCTCGTTCAACGAGCCACAGCACGCATCATACGTTTAACACACTAAACAGAGGATTAGTATGAGCTGTACACCCCTGCTTTGAAATAAGAAACTGATGCTTCTTAGCTATGATGGTTCATAGCTTCATTTCCGGTTTCATTCATTTGTGTGTAGGGTTGCAAAATTCTGGGAATTTTCAAGGCTGGAAACTTTCCATGGAATTTAACAGGAATTATTGGGAATAAACTGGGAATTTGCCTATACCAGGATCTTAAATGTAGTTGAAAAAAAATTAAAAAACAAAAAAATATCTTGCAACACAATCTTGGTTAAAGCAATCAGATTTAATGCACTTTTGAATTTCTGCACGTTCCTCAATCACATTTACAGCAGGGCTTTTAAGGTCACACCCCCTGCTGCATGTGCATTAGATCAATTATAGAACAGTAGATCAGGGAAATATTCCTCCAGTGTAGATCATCTGTTCTCTGTGTGAATATACAGTAAAGTGTGATTTATTCCTGAGTTTATCATCATTACTCCAGTCTTCAGTGTCACATGACCCTTCACTGATCACTCTCATAGGAGGATTTATTATCAATGTTGTGCGGCTTCATAATTGTTATAACCTGTGATACTTTTCAGGATTCTTTGATGAATAAAAAGTTAAAGAACTGCATTTATTCAAAACAGAATCTTTTGTAACAATTACATTAGAAATCTTTATGTGGAAATTCATCTTCAGCCTCACAAAATCATTTAAAAAAACACACACACCACAAATACATTTTACACCACAAAAACCACATGAAGCAGCACAACGGTTTCCAGCATGAACAATAACTGATATTAGAATGACTTCTGAAGGATCATGTGACTCTGAAACAGATAACACATGCATAACAAGTACTGGATTAAAATAGATTTACTAAATTAGAAGTAATTAAAGGTGCAGTGTGTAGTATTTATGAGGACCTATTGACAGAAATGCAATATAATACACATAACTATGTTTTCAGTGGAGTATAAAGACCTTGCATAATGAACCGTTATGTGTTTATTACCTTAGAATGAGCCGTTTCTATCTACACACACCACGGGTCCCCTTACAGTGAAGCCGCCATTTTGTGCCGCCATGTTTCTACAGTAGCCCTAAAGGGACAAACTTCTCTACAGAGCACTAGTCACTCTCTGCTGTCTCAGACGACCACATCTTTGTCCTGTGTCAGCCACCGTAGCTTCTCTATGTGCTCCGAAAGGGGAGGGAGAGCTAGATGTCACTAAAATTACACACTGCACCTTTAATTTTGAAATGTATCAATATGCACAAAAAAAAATTATTACATTACATACATATATATATATATATATATACATATATATATATATATATATATATATATATGCGCTATGCTTGCTTGTATATGATACAATTTATATACATTTCCAATTAATTCCCATAAATTCCAAAATCCCATAAAGTTTCCAAATTGGAATATTTCCAAAATTCCCCAGATTAAGTTCCTGTGGAAATTTACCGGAAACTTCTCGCCCCTTTGCAGCCCTATCTGTGTGTGTGTTTGTGTGTTTGTGTGTGTGTGTGTGTTTGTTTAGATAAGGCTATATAGCTTTAGTCCTATTCATCACACTCCCGAGCGCTGATGGATACATGACTCCTCTTTCCCATCTCCATCCTCACTTCTCTGGCCAGACACGGGACCTGCTCTCAGTGAAGTGGGACTCGTTTGCCCTACAGACATAACTCGGCTTTCCTGAACACTCGTTCCCCGGCTGGCAAAGGCACATTTATGAATGACATTATCATCGAAAGAAAGCTGGACACCATTTCTCCCTGAAATCTGGCATCACCTAATGACTTTATTGAGCTGACCCTCCGGATATTGCCATCGGTCCAAACCACGTCTCACTAGCAGCTGGAATTAACAACAATTATAAGATTACCAACACTGACTTTTCATGTTGTTACAAGCTTCGAATACCTGTCATGTCACAGAGCCCCTAAACCTCTGATCTCACAGAGTCTCTCTCTCTCACATAAGCCCGATATTACTATGCTTGGTGACTTTCACATTCATGATGACTTGGATTGTACCTCTCACAAAGATTTTATGTCTGTACTGGAATATTTTGGTGCATCACAGCACATTGATTTTCCTACACATTCTCATACCCTTGACTTAATCTGCTCTGCTGGTAATATTTGTGTGTAGGGTCTAGAAGTTGGCATCTCTGATCATAAACTCATTGATTTTACCGCTTGGGAAACCTAAAATCAAATCTACACCGATCATTTCTCTACTGCTATCGCTGCCTCCTCTCTGTTGATCTCTCTTTGTCCTGGTGGGATCCTCTCACCGTTTAATGAAACTATACCTTAGCTTCTCCTCGTATCAGCTTGATCCACTTAAAAACAATCTGCCTTCTCACACTTGCTACTGGTTATGCATATCTTGGGAAGACATACATTTATTAGCATTATCGTTCACTGTTTCCCATGGTGTACCTCAGCAGTGTTTCATTGTTTTTTTAGGGGCAATAAGGACTGCACGATGGTCCGGTGCCAGTATGAATGACACTCGGGCCAGTGCTGCATCTTCACGGATGTTCATTTGCACATTTAAGCCATGCCAATTTAAATATTCAAGCGCACATAGACGAGAAAGTGTGTCTCTCAGTTTGCTCCTCACACAGCGCAGCAACACACATACGCATCCAACGCGTCTCACAGCGCCGAATAGTCACTATTATGTCAAAATGCCCGTCTTGTTAAGTATCGTCGTGAATGTAAACACTGCCAGCGTTTCTGTTCATTTTCACACGTTTCATGGCCCACAGAATATCTTGTGTGAATATCTGCACTATATCAAAAGAAAGCCTCTTATTCAAGCTTCATACATTCTTTTTTTAAATCAACACTTGAATGTTGCAAGTTTCATGATAAAGCAACACTGAGCATAAAGCTGAGAAAAATCATGTTTGTGTCAAAGACTACATCCGGATGGGATTCAGAGCGATGATCAAACACAGATGGAGTCCATCAACACCTCTAATGCTTGCACAGTCCTATAGCTCGTCCTGGGTCCACATCTCAATTCAGTAACATTAGGCAGTTTTGTACATATGCATCTGCTTACATGAGATTGCTTGTTTCTGCGTCTTCCTCGCCTGTGTTTTGATCAGGAGATTCTGCACTCGTTCAGGAGATGTGTAATAGCGTCCCCTAGCGTGTGACAGTGAAAACATGGAAAGCCATATCGTCAATGGCTATATAAATATCAAGATAACAAAATACTGTATTTTAAGTATTAACAGGGTTAATCTGTATTAGAGGTCGACGGATTCATCGGTTTTGCTGATTAACCGGCACGATAGCTGATTGGTGGAACAAAAATCCATACCGATAGATTTTCCAGGTTGTGTCCGGCAACCGGAGCGGCTGAGAAGGAAGCGCTGTCATTACATAGTATGAGAGCGTTGAGATAACAAAAAAAAAAAACCTACTCACTGCTCTTGACTGAATAACTTTTAATAAGGGTTAATCTGTATTTCTATGCAGTGAAATATCATTTTATGCAGATTATGCAGTGATATTTTACATTTGATTACTATTTCTGTACCTGACAGTCTAGTTTAGACCTATGAAAACCCTGAAAATAACTCTTTATTTCATGTGTATATGTTTGTTCTGCTGTATTTTTTTGTGCTGTTGCTCATAATTTGATTATTTGTTCTTATTTTGTTACGGACTGTCTTTAACAATATAAAAACACTTTTACTTTAAATTATTACTTTTTTTGTGGTGGGAACAGTGAAAATTGGTAGGGCAAATAAAAATTCAAATCCCTGGAAAAACCCTTAGCATTGAGCACTGAAATGTACTCAAATATATCGGAGTTTGAGCTCCATGTAGTAACTTTAGTTGTAAAAATGTCGAAGAGGAACGGAGAAGGTGTCAAACCTAAACAGGCAAAAACAGGTTTTTTTTTTCTCTTTTCTTAAAAGCAACAAAATCCAGAGAAACAACTCAAGCAAAGCCAGCCTCTGTTGTGTTGTAAATAGTTGTGTGATGTGTAAAAAAATATTGTTTATATTTATTTCACCAAATTTGTGTGCATTTCTAGGTTATGCTTTGAACCCCATATCAGCCAGTTTGTTAAATCCTGTGTTTTCCACCTTCGCAACACTGGCTGTATATGACCTTTACTAGATCTCAAAGCTGCCGAAACTGTTATCCATGCTTTTGTAACCTCGTGTCTGGACTATTATAACTCTTTATTTTGTGGCCTAACCACTAAAGCCCTTAAATCCCTTGCAACTAGTCGCGCGCTTACATTTAACCATAAAACAACTCGCATCACAGCCATCCTTCAGAAACTGCACTGCTTCCCTGTAACGTAAATCACATTCAGTATAAAATAGTTCTCCTACTTCTCCAAGGCTTGCCATGGTTTAGCACCTTCATATCTTACAGAATTAATACACCCTTATGTTCCTGCCCATATTCTTGGAATTTGCCTCCAAATTTGCCCCTTAGGGATGTGCGCAATGACTAGAGGTGTAACGGTACAAAAAACTGACAGTTCGGTACAGCAGGGGAGAGAAAACTAAATATAAAATAGCTTTTTATTTATTTTTATTAAACCGTGGTTTACTGAGCAAACTGTAAACTATACAGGAAGCTTTCCATAACATCAGTAACAGGTTCAGTAGAATATAATGAATATATAGGCTAATATAGTGAATATATAGGCTAATATAATGAATATATAGGATAATATAGTGAATATATAGGCTAATATAATGAATATAATGAATATATAGGCTAATATAGTGAATATATAGGCTAATATAATGAATATATAGGATAATGTAGTGAATATATAGGCTAATGTAGTGAATATATAGGATAATGTAATGAATATATAGGCTAATGTAGTGAATATATAGGATAATGTAGTGAATATATAGGATAATGTAGTGAATATATAGGATAATGTAGTGAATATATAGGCTAATGTAGTGAATATATAGGCTAATGTAGTGAATATATAGGCTAATATAATGAATATATAGGCTAAATGAATATATAGGCTAATGTAGTGAATATATAGGATAATGTAGTGAATATATAGGCTAATGTAGTGAATATATAGGCTAATGTAGTGAATATATAGAATAATGTAGTGAATATATAGCTAATGTAGTGAATATATAGGCTAATGTAGTGAATATATAGGCTAATGTAGTGAATATATAGGATAATGTAGTGAATATATAGGATAATGTAGGCTAATATAATGAATATATAGGATAATGTAGTGAATATATAGGCTAATATAATGAATAATAGGATAATGTAGTGAATATATAGGCTAATATAGTGAATATATAGGATAATGTAAAGTGAATATATAGGCTAATGTAGTGAATATATAGGATAATGTAGTGAATATTTAGGATAATGTAGTGAATATTTAGGATAATGTAGTGAATATATAGGATAATGTAGTGAATATATAGGATAATGTAGTGAATATATAGGATAATATAGTGAATATATAGGCTAATATAGTGAATATATAGGATAATGTAGTGAATATATAGGCTAATGTAGTGAATATATAGGCTAATGTAATGAATATATAGGCTAATGTAGTGAATATATAGGCTAATGTAGTGAATATATAGGCTAATGTAGTGAATATATAGGCTAATGTAGTGAATATATAGGCTAATGTAGTGAATATATAGGCTAATGTAGTGAATATATAGGCTAATGTAGTGAATATATAGGCTAATGTAGTGAATATATAGGCTAATGTAATGAATATATAGGCTAATGTAATGAATATATAGGATAATGTAATGAATATATAGGCTAATATAGATGAATATATAGGATAATGTAATGAATATATAGGCTAATGTATATGAATATATATAGGCTAATATAGTGAATATATAGGCTAATGTAATGAATATATAGGCTAATGTAGTGAATATATAGGCTAATGTAATGAATATATAGGCTAATATAGTGAATATATAGGATAATGTAATGAATATATAGGCTAATATAGTGAATATATAGGATAATGTAATGAATATATAGGATAATGTAATGAATATATAGGCTAATATAGTGAATATATAGGATAATGTAATGAATATATAGGCTAATGTAGTGAATATATAGGCTAAATGTAGTGAATATATAGGCTAATGTAGTGAATATATAGGCTAATGTAGTGAATATATAGGCTAATATAGTGAATATATAGGATAATGTAATGAATATATAGGCTAATGTAATGAATATATAGGCTAATGTAGTGAATATATAGGATAATGTAGTGAATATATAGGATAATGTAGTGAATATATAGGCTAATATAGTGAATATATAGGATAATGTAGTGAATATATAGGATAATGTAGTGAATATATAGGCTAATGTAGTGAATATATAGGCTAATATAGTGAATATATAGGCTAATGTAGTGAATATATAGGCTAATGTAGTGAATATATAGGATAATGTAGTGAATATATAGGCTAATGTAGTGAATATATAGGATAATGTAGTGAATATTTAGGATAATGTAGTGAATATATAGGATAATGTAGTGAATATTTAGGATAATATAGTGAATATATAGGCTAATATAGTGAATATATAGGATAATGTAATGAATATATAGGCTAATGTAGTGAATATATAGGCTAATGTATATATAGGCTAATATAGTGAATATATAGGCTAATATAGTGAATATATAGGATAATGTAATGAATATATAGGCTAATGTAGTGAATATATAGGATAATGTAGTGAATATTTAGGATAATGTAGTGAATATATAGGCTAATGTAGTGAATATATAGGATAATGTAGTGAATATATAGGATAATGTAGTGAATATATAGGCTAATATAGTGAATATATAGGCTAATATAGTGAATATATAGGATAATGTAATGAATATATAGGCTAATGTAGTGAATATATAGGCTAATGTAGTGAATATATAGGATAATGTAGTGAATATATAGGCTAATATAGTGAATATATAGGCTAATATAGTGAATATATAGGATAATGTAATGAATATATAGGCTAATGTAGTGAATATATAGGATAATGTAGTGAATATTTAGGATAATGTAGTGAAATATATAGGCTAATGTAGTGAATATATAGGATAATGTAGTGAATATATAGGCTAATATTGTGAATATATAGGCTAATATAGTGAATATATAGGCTAATGTAATGAATATATAGGCTAATATAGTGAATATATAGGACAATGTAATGAATATATAGCATAATGTAGTGAATATATAGGCTAATATAATGAATATATAGGCTAATGTAATGTATAGGCTAATGTAGTGAATATATAGGCTAATGTAGTGAATATATAGGATAGTGTAGTGAATATATAGGATGATGTAGTGAATATGTAGGCTGATATAGTGAATATATAGCCTGATATAGTGAATATATAGGATAATGTAGTGAATATATAGGATAATGTAGTGAATATATAGGCTAATATAATGAATATATAGCCTAATATAGTGAATATATAGGCTAATATAATGAATATATAGGCTAATGTAGTGAATATATAGGCTAATGTAGTGAATATATAGGCTAATGTAGTGAATATATAGGCTAATATAGTGAATATATAGGCTAATATAGTGAATATATAGTACAATGTAGTGAATATATAGGCTAATATAGTGAATATAACAGCTAATATAGTGAATATTTAGCCTAATATAGTGAATATATAGGATAATGTAGTGAATATATAGGCTAATATAGTGAATATATAGGCTAATATAGTGAATATAACGGCTAATATAGTGAATATAACGGCTAATATAGTGAATATAACGGCTAATATAATGAATATAACGGCTAATATAGTGAATATAATTGGCTAATATAGTGAATATAACGGCTAATATAGTGAATATAACGGCTAATAAGTATAGTGAATATAATAGCTAATATAGTGAATATAACAGCTAATATAGTGAATATATAGGCTAATATAATGAATATTTAGCCTAATATAGTGAATATATAGGCTAATATAATGAATATATATAGGCTAATATAGTGAATATATAGGATAATGTAGTGAATATATAGGCTAATGTAGTGAATATATAGGCTAATGTAGTGAATATAACCGCTAATATAGTGAATATAACGGCTAATATAGTGAATATAACTTGCTAATATAGTGAATATAACGGCTAATATAACGTGCTAATATAGTGAATATAACGGCTAATATAGTGAATATAACGGCTAATATAGTGAATATAGGCTAATATAGTGATATATATAGGCTAATATAGTGAATATAACGGCTAATATAGTGAATATAACAGCTAATATAGTGAATATAACAGCTAATATAGTGAATATAACGGCTAATATAGTGAATATAACGGCTAATATAGTGAATATATAGGCTAATATAGTGAATATATAGGCTAATATAGTGAATATATAGGCTAATATAGTGAATATAATGGCTAATATAGTGAATATATAGTTTTGGTTCCTTGCCACCGTTGCCTCTGGCTTTTGGCTTGCTCAGTTGGGGACACCTAAATTTCTTCTATATTACCGATCTGCCCGCATTGACACTATATGATACTTTAAATTAGCTGGATAACATCACCGTTTCACCAGAACGGCTGTACAAATTATGTTGCATTATTTTACTTTTAACAATGTGAAGCTGCTTTGAAACAATTGGACTTGTTAAAAGCGCTATATAAATAAAGGTGATTTGATTTGATTTGAATATATAGGCTAATATAGTGAATATATAGGATAATATAGTGAATATAACGGCTAATATAGTGAATATACACTCACCTAAAGGATTATTAGGAACACCTGTTCAATTTCTCATTAATGTAATTATCTAATCAACCAATCACATGGCAGTTGCTTCAATGCATTTAGGGGTGTGGTCCTGGTCAAGACAATCTCCTGAACTCCAAACTGAATGTCAGAATGGGAAAGAAAGGTGATTTAAGCAATTTTGAGCATGGCATGGTTGTTGGTGCGAGACGGGCCGGTCTGAGTATTTCACAATCTGCTCAGTTACTGGGATTTTCACGCACAACCATTTCTAGGGTTTACAAAGAATGGTGTGAAAAGGGAAAAACATCCAGTATGCGGCAGTCCTGTGGGCGAAAATGCCTTGTTGATGCTAGAGGTCAGAGGAGAATGGGCCGACTGATTCAAGCTGATAGAAGAACAACTTTGACTGAAATAACCACTCGTTACAACCGAGGTATGCAGCAAAGCATTTGTGAAGCCACAGCACGCACAACCTTGAGGTGGATGGGCTACAACAGCAGAAGACCCCACCGGGTACCACTCATCTCCACTACAAATAGGAAAAAGAGGCTACAATTTGCACAAGCTCACCAAAATTGGACAGTTGAAGACTGGAAAAATGTTGCCTGGTCTGATGAGTCTCGATTTCTGTTGAGACATTCAGATGGTAGAGTCAGAATTTGGCGTAAACAGAATGAGAACATGGATCCATCATGCCTTGTTACCACTGTGCAGGCTGGTGGTGGTGGTGTAATGGTGTGGGGGATGTTTTCTTGGCACACTTTAGGCCCCTTAGTGCCAATTGGGCATCGTTTAAATGCCACAGCCTACCTGAGCATGTCCATCCCTTTATGACCACCATGTACCCATTCTCTGATCGCTACTTCCAGCAGGATAATGCACCATGTCACAAAGCTCGAATCATTTCAAATTGGTTTCTTGAACATGACAATG
>CM031959.1:20183614-20263614 GCA_018749465.1 Paracanthobrama guichenoti | reverse complement strand
ACGTTAAGGTTACACATTTTAGAAACACTTGACAGATAAGTGTAATTCCACTACTTAAAACGAATGCATCCCATTAACGTTGACTACAACTTTATGTATGTTAGCTTGTGCTGCTAGTCGGTTGCTGTAGCGTTAGCGCTGTCTATTTCCCCCTTCACATTAGCCTCTGCACCTGTCAATCCCTTCACACTGTCAGCAAGAGGGAAAATATCCAAGCAAAGAGGAGATCAGTGCCACAGAGCAGTCACAGAGGTTATTGTTAAAGGTTTGCTACCCCCATGGTGGAGGTGAGCAAGCCATCCAAAAAGCACAACCAGTTTTATTAATAATGTTACCCTGCGTGAGAAGTGTCACCAGAATTTGTTTTAATTAAGATGAAAAATAAAAGTTGTGTTTAATGTATTTTTGTTGATGTTGAAATGGATTTTAAAACATATGGTATTGAAAAAAGTATCGTTAGGAACCGGTATCGGAATTGGCACCGGATTGAAAGATTTTGAACAATACCCAGCCCTATCGATTATTATCTATTTTATCAGTTAGTTGTTGCAGCCATTTAGTCGCAGTCTGGAGCCCTGGTAACATTACAATAAGGCAAGTTAAAGCAGCAGTCCGTATGTTTTGCCCCTGTGTCGCCATCTCTGTTTGAAACCTGCCATTGCAGTTATTTGTTGAATTATCATCTTTACATGGGTTGTGCATCGGCAGCCCCTCGCGCGAATAAATCTGACGTTTTGAGGAGAGTGCGAGTGTGTGTGTGTGTGTGTGTGTGTGTGTGTGTGTGTGTGTGTGTGTGTGTGTGTGTGTGTGTGTGTGGCTGTCAGTCAGAGTACTTCAGAATCACAGATTCTACGTCTTGGTGTACGACCAAAATTATAAAGTTTCACCGGAAAACGTCATCTGAACACTAGTCTACCACTTTTGTTCTGACCGACTGAGAAAAAAAGCATTATAATAATTCACACTACCAATGGTGATTAAATCTAACGATTGCTCAGCTCATAATCACATCAAACCATGCAAAATTGTTAACGTTAACATCAGCATTGCATCACTACGTGCATTTAGTGTGTATTAGCGTTACCCGTACAGTCTAATCTTTTGCTTTAGACTCCAGATGAATCCCCAGTCGTCACTGATGATTGTCGTTTGGTCCTTTCTGGATTACAATCCGCCATCAAAATGTGTTTATTCCAGCTGCTGTGAGAAAAGGCTGTAAATGATCCACCACCTGCAGCATCCTCACACTAGCCGGACTCGATGTTTACAGACGTGACGTAATGACGCAAAGAAGAGCTCGAGTTCCCCGCAGAAATCCACCAGTACCACTCAACACATTACTACAAGCTTACCGTTGTGAATCGAGGTAAGGAGATCGTTTTGAACAACGGCTGGTTATGCACTCGCTCAAAAATCGTTACAGACTGCAGCTTTAAACTAACAAGCAATACACAACTCCTCTGCAGCATTTATTAATATCAATGTAAATACAGTTACTAATACATTATTAAAATCAAAAGTTGTGTTAACACTAGTTATTGCACTGTGAGTGTGAACTAACAATGAAGAATGGTTATTAACATTAACAAAAGTTGCTGTAAAAATATATTGCTCATTGATGGTTCATGTTAACCAATTGATTTTTTTTTTTTTTACCAATTTTGATTTTTTTTTTGCTTCAAGAACCACTACGCACAGACGTATGCGAGACATGGGTTCCAGCTGTCGCAGTCCTTGAGTCAAGCCACTCTTGAACAACAGACAGCGGCAGAAGCGTCTCGCCTGGGCTAAAGACAGAAAGGACTGGACTGCTGCTGAGTGCTCCAAAGTTATGTTCTCTGATGAAAGTCAATCAGGGTCCCAGAGTCTGGAGGAAGAGAGGAGAGGCACACAATCCACGTTGCTCGAGGTCCAGTGTAAAGTTTCCACAGTCAGTGATGGTTTGGGGTGCCATGTCGTCTGCTGGTGTCGGTCCACTGTGATTTCTGAGGTCCAAGGTCAACGCAGCCGTATACCAGGAAGTTTTAGAGCACTTCATGCTTCCTGCTGCTGACCAACTTTATGGAGATTTCATTTTCCAACAGGACTTGGCACCTGCACACAGCGCCAAAGCAACCAGTGCCTGGTTTAAGGGCCATGGTATCCCTGTTCTTAAATGGCCAGCAAACCCGCCTGACCTTAAGCCCATAGAAAATCTATGGGCTATTGTGAAGAGGAAGATGGGATATGCCAGACCCAACAATGCAGAAGAGCTGAAGGCCACTATCAGAGCGACCTGGGCTCTCATAACACCTGAGCAGATCCACAGACTGATGGACTCCATGCCACGCCGCATTGCTGCAGTAATTCAGGCTAAAGGAGCCTCAGCTCAGTGTTGAGTGCTGGACATGCTCATACTTTTCAGTTGGCCAAGATTTCTAAAAATCCTTTCTTTGTATTGGTCTTAAGTAATATTCTAATTTTCTGAGATACTGAATTTGGGATTTTCCTTAGTTGTCAGTTATAATCATCAAAACTAAAAGAAATAAACATTTTAAATATATCAGTCTGTGTGTAATGAATGAATATAATATACAAGTTTCACTTTTTGAATGGAATTAGTGAAATAAATCAACTTTTTGATGATATTCTAATTATATGACCAGCACATATGTGTGTGTGTGTGTGTGTGTGTGTGTGTGTGTGTGTGTGTGTGTGTGTGTGTTCTCCTTTACAATCATGTGACAGCTCAGGTGACCAAACAGTCTGAATATATTGAGACAGTGGACTGAAAATAAAATCTCTTTCATAATCATCAATTTCTTAAATATAATTAATACAATTGGTTTTACAGTCAAAAAAGTAAATACAGTAGCGGTGATATCTCTACGTTTGATGGCGCCGCTTTAAAGTCGACCTGCCCTGTGTGCAGCGGATCCGTGGCGCGTGACGTGTGTGTGTGAATGGGCACGCGGGGTCTTTATGAATGGAGGCGGGTCACGTGATCAGCTCCGTCTCTCTCGCGCTCTCTCTCGGCTTCAAAAGAGAACATTATCACAACAGCTGCTCATAAACGTGAAGACGGCGAACAGCGTACAGCAAATCACTCGCAACGCGTCCGTTGTCAAGTCTCACATTTTAGACATTTTTATGAATGAGGACCGCGATGATTGAGAAAACATGGCGCCTCGCTTCCCCAGGCCGCGTGTCAAACCCGCGCGCGCGCCCTCAACTGTCTGCGCGCGCCTCGCGCCTGTCATGCGCGCACACGCTGCCTAGATAGGCGACATACTAGGGTTTGAGACGCGGCCTGACACTGCGCTAATGGCACCACAGGCTCACTAAATAACATTAAACACACCGCAAACACACGAAGCCTCAGACGGACGAACACACCACAGATCCGGGAACCTGTGCGGGGTCACAAACCCATTATATAACCGCCACATCTTATTCATTTCCAAACAGGCCCAAGTGTTTTCATTTGAGATGGAATAACTGACACCTTCCCGACAGCTCGTTATGATCATAACCATACCAGAGCTTCGGTAATAACGCTGTTCCTCGATTTATGATGGGACCTCTTGAGTTTAGACGTACACAATGTGTGTCTATATACACATAACATACTCAGCAGCAGAAATACATCATATTCAGTGTGTGTGTGTGTGTGTGTGTGCACTTACTCGTTGTTTGGATTTGATTCTTCGCTCATTTTTTCTCAAGGGGATCCAAATCCTGGAAATATTTTCGAGCTCGCACTCAAGGCGGGGAAATAAAGCACAAATATCTCCATGTTCTCCGTGAAATCGCCACGGAAGGCCATTATTGACAGAACGCGATCGTGCGCGAGATTCAGATCGGGAACGGAGTGTGGAAGCATCGGGAGCAACTCTTCGATCCATCTGCACTATAAATCACATCCTGAGGAGAAACCATCGGCGTCTTCCTCATCCTGGTCGGACAGAAATCCCAAAATCCCAGTGAACGCGAGTTTGGAAAATCCACACGGACCGATCATAGGCAACTTCACACACACGGCAGGATTTCGGCGATGAAACGCAAACCTCGCCGATTTACGCTTCCTCGACACACCCGGGAAAAGCTGGAGCTGGACGAGGGTCTCGGGGTGGGACAGAGAGTGTCACAGGAACGACGGCGATTCTTCATGGGAACTTTGGGGAGGTTGGTGGTGGTGGTGGTGGGGGGATCTGCTTTACGCGAACTCCATTTTCAGCGCAGACGAATCACATAGGAAAACTGGGCGGAAGAGCGGGCCTGCGCGCGCAACACGGATCCCTCCGCCGCACATTCCTGGCGTATCGTGAGGAGCTCAGATGATTGACATTATGATCCACTCAGTCAAAAGCCACTTAGCCTTTTAAGCCTGCTAGAGACACCACCAAACATCCTTAAAGTCAACGTGAAATCCAAATGGACAATTCTTTTCTTAATTCTTTTTTTTTTTTATGGACTATTGCAGCATTTGTGATTTATCGGTGCACATTATAAAAAATGGACAAACCCAGAGGTTGGGTTAAAGGTGCATTTCTATTAGGCCTACCAAAAATGCTTCAGACACCAGATATATTTATCACTAGTTGATTGTAATCATCACATCCCTGTCTGTCATTTGTTCTGACACTCTGAGTTCTTGTCATATTTTATTACCGTTTTATAAACTGATCATGTGAGAAAGGTGTCTGAATACATTTTGTACTCCGTCTTACCTGAAATTACAATACCTCAATAAAACATATAATACTAAAAAATGCAATTGCCGTTTAAAAATCAATTTTAAGCGCAGCCGTCATGTTGTAGATGGGGCGGGGAAATAACCAACATTATTGAATTTCACATATAGAAGTAAATAAATCTGCTTAAAGTTAAATAAAATAAAAAAGTTGGATTGAAGTTTACTTGGCAAGACATTGTTTCAAATATGCTTTACTCTGCAGTATAACACTGATTTAAGCCATGCTTTTAAAGCGTATGCTTTAGAACAGCAAAGTAAATAATACAGCAGATATTGTGTAGTACCCACACGTACACCGAGATCTCAATACTTGGTACACAATACATGGATAATTTTTGAGTATGTGTCGTTTTTGAGCAAGTTACTGATAAGACAGCACAAATACAGCTGGAGAACAGTGAAAAATGCATTCATGCCCAGTGCATGATGGGAACACCCGAAAGTTGAGTAGGTTTTACTTAAATTCAGCACTAATTACTTTTTTTTTATTTTTTTATATTATTCTTGCCTGAACTAACTTATTCAGGTAGAAATTACATTTGTTTTATCTGTTTTTACTTCACCACTCTCTAGGTTCCAAAAAAAAAAAAAAAAAATGAACCTACAGAGAACGCTCCAAGAACACTCTTATTCGGTTCCCAAAAAATAACCAAATAGGAACCATATGGGAATGTTGGGGGAACGGCATGCGTTTGCTTGGCTGTTATTCTGTTCATTATATTCAGTAGACTGAATGGGTCCAGTAGAGTAAAATAGGCTGTCCAAATAATGTAGCCTAAATTAATATTTACATATAATATACACTATTAGGAACACCATACTAATACTGTGTTTGACCCCCTTTCGCCTTCAGAACTGCCTTAATTCTACGTGGCATTGATTCAACAAGGTGCTGAAAGCATTCTTTAGAAATGTTGGCCCATATTGATAGGATAGCATCTTGCAGTTGATGGAGATTTGTGGGATGCACATCCAGGGCACGAAGCTCCCGTTCCACCACATCCCAAAGATGCTCTATTGGGTTGAGATCTGGTGACTGTGGGGGCCATTTTAGTACAGTGAACTCATTGTCATGTTCAAGAAACCAATTTGAAATGATTGGCGCTTTGTGACATGGTGCATTATCCTGCTGGAAGTAGCCATCAGAGAATGGGTACATGGTGGTCATAAAGGGATGGACATGGTCAGAAACAATGCTCAGGTAGGCCGTGGCATTTAAACGATGCCCAATTGGCACTAAGGGGCCTAAAGTGTGCCAAGAAAACATCCCCCACACCATTACACCACCACCACCAGCCTGCACAGTGGTAACAAGGCATGATGGATCCATGTTCTCATTCTGTTTACACCAAATTCTGACTCTACCATCTGAATGTCTCAACAGAAATCGAGACTCATCAGACCTGGCAACATTTTTCCAGTCTTCAACTGTCCAATTTTGGTGAGCTTGTGCAAATTGTAGCCTCTGTTTCCTATTTGTAGTGGGGATGAGTGGTACCCGGTGGGGTCTTCTGCTGTTGTAGCCCATCCGCCTCAAGGTTGTGCGTGTTGTGGCTTCACAAATGCTTTGCTGCATACCTCGGTTGTAACGAGTGGTTATTTCAGTCAAAGTTGCTCTTCTATCAGCTTGAATCAGTCGGCCCATTCTCCTCTGACCTCTAGCATCAACAAGGCATTTTCTCCCACAGGACTGCCGCATACTGGATGTTTTTCCATTTTCACACCATTCTTTGTAAACCCTAGAAATGGTTGTGCGTGAAAATCCCAGTAACTGAGCAGATTATGAAATACTCAGACCAACCCGTCTGGCACCAACAACCATGCCACGCTCAAAATTGCTTAAATCACCTTTCTTTCCCATTCTGCTATGTGATTGGTTGATTAGATAATTGCACTAATGAGAAATTGAACAGGTGTTCCTAATAATCCTTTAGGTGAGTGTAATCATCGCATTTTCCCGCAAAATCAAGTGTACTGTCCTGCAACAGAGCAATAACCAGGAGGTCACCCCAGCACACATCAATATTGTTTTAAATTTATGTTCCATCTCTATAACATCTCTTCTCTGATGACGAGGGCGGGGCAACCTGTCACTCACATGAGATCAGCCAATAGCAGACCACAACCATCCAATCAATTCCCCACAGACACAATCAAGCCCGCCCTACATTTGTTCTTGTTTGAGAAGTGTTTCACTCAGATATATGGCACAATAGAGAAGAAAAGAGCAGCGGAACAGCAGTTTCCTGTTTTCAGATCATTTAAATGCTCTTTTCAATGCCACGGACCCCCAAATATGATCATCTTAGCGCAGGCCTCCGTCCAAAGCTAGCTGTATATTTTGTACATGTCCATGTTTCAAGACCACATTTATACTGTGAAAAGTATAAGATATTTAGTTTCTATAATGTTACATTATTAAGTATTTTCCACTATTACTCTGGTGTATTGTAGATGTATTATTTATTTACATGCATTATTTTTTTAATCAATTTATCTCAGAAAGGATCAAAGAGATGTAAAGTATGTTAAATATGAAATCAATGGTACTGTATCTGGATTTATTTTTTTATTTTTTTATTTTTTGCCATGTTTTTACAGTGTCGGAACTGTTTGCCTTTGAGTCAAAGCCAAATGTGAATCAAATACAGATTTTAGTTAATCAGATTTTGGTTAGTCATACAGTGGCAGATTATGTAAGAGTTTCTCCAATTAGAAAGAGCTTAATTTTTCTTTGTTGTCATATTGACAGCATGTTTATGAAGTTTCTAAGTGTTTCTCTAGGGAATATAGTAGTTATATACAGGGGGAAAGAAATCTAAGGGAATTTCACCTTTTTTGCAATATGTCAGTCAGTCATATGTTCATTCTTGATGGGTGAATATTTCAGTCTTGACGGCTTCTCAGTTCAGTTTTCATATTCTATTCTCATTAAAGCAGCTGAAGAGGAAGTCGACTCTTTTGAGACTGGTCAAATGGAAATCCCCAAACCTGCACACATGACACACACTGCCCAAGAACATCTGCTGTTGACCAGCTGAAAACAGGCTTTGTGACTTTGTCAAAAATTAAACACATTTTTTTGTTGTTGTAAAGTTGCTTTTATAAAAATAAACAAGTTCCCCATTTGGTCTTTACAGGTCAGATACAGCTTTTCGCCCCTCAGATGTCATTCCTCCTCAACACAAGATACAAGATAACAAAACGCACTGTGGCTCTTTCTTGAACACCTGGAACAGATTTGCATTGTTTGCAAAGAATGGATTTGTTGACAAATACTAAAATACTAAAAATAAATACTAAAAGCTCTATACCTCAATATTAATTTCATAAAATGACAATATGTTCTTGTAACACGTGTGAAATTATGATATAGCAAATATATCTGTTAGGGAGTCACTACATATGGAGCACTAACCCAGTGCAAGGGCTCACCTGAAATACCACAGGTAATGGGTCTGTTAATGAGTTCTTCTGCCAAACTCATCTACCATAATATGCTTAGTGGAAACTTTAACTAGACCTAAATAGCACATGTTATTGCCTCAGAGAGGGCAAAGGTGCTGAATAAAAGCTCCACGCCCTACCAGTCATATGAATTTATGTGTTAAGACCCAGAACTCTAGATTAAATTGGTTCCATACAAAGATTATAAAATACGGCAAAGTATTGGGTCTAGCCTGGCCCACAGCTCTGCAAATGTCTGTTAGCGAGGCACCATTCGCTAAAGCAGAAGAGCCTGTGATGCCCCTGGTTTAGTGTGCCCTCACTCTCACAGAGCACAGTAAACCTCGGGCTTGATAGGCCAGGAGAATTGCATCCACAATCCAGTGGGACATTCTCTGTTTGGAGATAGCCTTCCCCTTCTGCTGTGCCCAAAACAGACACTGTTCAGATAGCCACTGACAGATAAATACTGGGTCTCCCTCATCAGGAGGGATCGCTAGCAAGGTTACCACTTGATCCCTGAGAGGGGTAGTGGGAACCCTATGCACATATCCAAGCCAAGGTCTCAGGACCACGTGAGAGCCTGGTGGTAAAAACTCAAGGCATGTTTTATTAGCAGAGAGGGCTTATAGATCCCCCACCCTTTCAACAAAAGGAAACAAAGTCAGGAGGGCCAACTTCATAGAAAGGGCGCTAAGCTCAACTGACTGTAAAGGCTCAAACTGATCTTCCTGTAGGGCCTGTAGGACCACTGAGAGATCCCAAGAGGGGATTAGGTGCAGTCTCTGAAGATTTAATCTTTGCGCTCCTCTCAGGAGTCTAATATTGAGATTGTGCTTTCCCACTGATCTACAATCCACAGTGTTCTGATTTGCTACTATCGCAACCACGTATACTTTCAAAGTGGATGCAGATAGGTGCCTTTCCAGGCCCTCTTGGAGGAAAGATAGCACTGATCCAATACCACATCTCTTTGGGTCTTCCCCCTGGGAAGAGCACCAAGTAACAAAAAATAAGCTCCACTTCAGGGCATATGTAGAGGCGGCTCTAGCCTGAGTGATTGTGTCTATCACAGCCCTCTGAATTCCTCATCATCCTGTCCAGAGACCAGACATGGAGGTTCCAGAGGTCTAGGCGTGGGTGTCAGACGTGGGTGCCCTGCCCCTGAGAAAGAAGGTCCTTCTTCAAGGGGATTCGCCAGGGAGGGGCTGACCCTATCAGCGTGAGCTCCAAAAACCAAGTCAGGTTTGGCCTGTACAGCGCAACAATAAGGACTTGTTCTGCATCCTCACTGATCTTGCATCCCTGAACGCATATTTATGTAGGTCCCTGGGTCAGCTGTGTACCAGTGCGTCTGTGCCAAGGGGGACCTCAGTCAGGGAGTAACACAGAGGACAGTGGGAGGATTGTTGAGAGGTGAACGGGTCTACCTCTGCTTCAACGAATTGACTCCAAATCAGCTGGACTGTCTGGGGATGGAGCCTCCACTTTCCTCTGAGTGTAGCCTGTCGTGAGAGCGAATCCGCTGCATGACTGAGGTCTCCCAGAATGTGAGTGGCTTGCAGAGACTGGGCAAGTTGTGACATGCGACAAGAGCAAATACTGCCCAGGTGGGTTGATATAAGCCACTGATGCTGTGTTGTCCATCCAGACCAACACTTGCTTGCCTTGGATCAAGGGTTGAACCTCTCCTCCTCTCCTCAAGGCTAGAAGCACAGCCAACAACTCTAGACAGTTGATATGCCAGTGCAGTCATTGTCCCGTCCAGGAACCCGAAGCTGCATGCCCATTGCATACAGTGCCCCAGTATGTCTTGGAAGCATCGGTTGCTACAACAATGCATCTGGATACTTGTTCTAGGGGAAATCCTGCCCGTAGAAAACCAAGGCCTGTCCAAGGGCTGAATGTATGACAACACCCTAGCGTGATGGCCACGGGATGCACGGGATGAAAGCTTTCTCTCCTCCAAGGTGACCTGAAGTCCCTTTTGGGCTAGGTGCTCAAGGACCATGTCCCTGTGCGCACATAACAACTCTTGGGCAGCCTCTGCGGCTTTGGTACAGATGCGAGTAGACAGGGACAACCCATACCTTGGGACCTTGTATTGATATGGCTGCCCTTCGAAGGCTGTGTGTCCACCAAAGTGTTTTTAGCCAGCTGAAAACACTAGGCGGTCTGCTGAAACCGCCTTGCTGTGGGAGCTTGAGAGCGTTTGGCAGCATTTGAGACCCTTTGCTTGCTATGATATGCAATATCCGCTGAAGTGTAACTAGTATCTCATTTCACAGGTTTCTGTATTGATTCTATATAAAAATGTCTATACAATGTAAAGTGTTTGCTCTTGTTTTGTTTTTGTTTTTAAAATTCCGTTATTATGCTTGTTGTTTTCATTTGTTGACGCTGTACAAGCAGAATGTGGCAGTTGGTCGGTGTTGTATTTGTCTCGCCCCTCGTCCGCTGTGATTGGACAGCTGGGTAAAAAGGGACAGTGATGAGCGCTGCATTTTACTCAAAGTTGAACATTCTTCAAAACGCAGAATGCTCAGTGCTTCAGCGTGAAATACTCGCCCAGCGGCTCGTTGCGCTCATAGTGTTTTAAAGACGCGACAAACGCGGAAAAAACACTTTGGTGGACATGCAGCCTAACTGTAGAAACGATCTGTGCTGGGGAAGGATTGAGACATGAAAATATGTGTCCTTCAGGTTTATCACCACAAACCAATTCTAACACTTGACACGTTATAATGTGTTTCCGAGTGAGCATCCTGATCGGGAGCCTGGGAAGGGCCTGATTTAGTACTCATAAGTCCAGGATTGGTCTGAGCCCCCCAGACTTCTTGGGTACAATTAAGTAAGGGCTGTAAATGAAGAACAATGAAGTAAGGGCTGTTCGCCTGGTGAACTGGTTTGCATAGCCGAGGCCAGCCAAATTGTTCTGAGAAGCCAGGGTGATGGGCTGGGAAGTGCTAACCATGTGCCCAGACTTCATACCAATGTCCTCAATGGAACCACATCTGGCATACCTGGCGTAGGATTCCTGTGGCATTGTGGATCAGGGTTCACTGTGCCAGAAGACCTTGTGTCTTTTGTAATGCATGGTGAAGGGTGCATTGCACTTACCTTGTTCCTTGGGGTCTGCTGTGGAAGTGGCCGGTTACGGTCAAGGAAGCTGAAGCTCATCTTAAATCATCACATCTGACTGATCCTGACGACAGACCTTGTGCATCAGAACATGAGGAGGCGATAGAGTCTCATCTGACCAGGTTCTAATGCCAAAGTTTGAAGCCTGGCCATCGTGGAAATGAGCTGTGTGTGTGTGAGAGAGAGCCAGGGAAAAACAGAAAAAGCTCTTTTCTTGTGATAAAGGCAAGCAGGTCAGCAAATTTCACTCCTTCCCAAGGTCTCACATCGCAGGTTCGCTTTAGGACCCGGACCGGAGGCAGGATGTGTTTAATCGCCACCATCTTTATAACCTCAGAGAATTGCTGTGCAAAATCCTTGACAGTATCACTGAATTGGCCAACCTGGGAGATGGGGCGTCAAGAAAGTGCATTTTCCCAACATCCCGCATGCCCGTCAGGTTGAGCCACAGATGGAGAAGCTGGTATATCATGTCCTGGCAGAGGACCCTCTGGTATATCGTGTCCCTCCTCATGCACCTCCAGGAAGAAAGGATCTGGGGCAGACTGTGGCGGTGCGATGCGATCAGAACCCAAGAACCCCAAGCACGGTTGCCATCTCGCCGTCAGCCTCAGACTGGACCACTGCACCCGGGGGTGAGGGCACAGCCGAGGCCTCCAGCCCACCCTCCGATGCTGGGATTGACAGCTCATCCTCATTTCAAGCCCTGAATGAGAAATTAAGCCCACCCTGAGGCAAGCTCTCAAACTCGTCCGGGAAGTCAGCGTACTGAGGCCTTGTACTCTGAAGTAGTTGTTTTGTGAGCGTAACGTGGCCATGGTCATGTTCTCACAAGGGGGACATTCATGAAAGCTGTCTCAGCATGGGTTAGACCCAAACACTGAAGACAGCAATTGTGACCCTCTGAGAGAGACATGAAACAACCACACCCAGAAGGACATGTATGGAAAAGGACATGTTGGCATACACACAATCCATAAGCTCTTTTAAAGAAATTTGCTTTTTTAACTGAGGAAATTTAGCTCTTAGAGATCGCAATTGAAGCACTTAGGTGAAGGAGAGACAATGCTAACTTGAGTGAAGCATGCATGCTTCACTCAAGTTAGCTACTACAGTCCTAGTTTCAGTTTCCCTTTTTGAATGGCAAATATAGACTATTGATGCCTGCTGATATAGACAGTTTCCTTTCTGTCAGTCACTTTGGATATTGTGTTGAAATACTGACACTAGGACTGTAGTTCTACAAACCGTAAAAAAAAAAAAAAAAAAAAAAAAAAAAAATGTAGTGCTTGCTTACCATATTAAATATCAATCATTCTGATCACTTTCTAATAGTCGACTAATCGTGAGTCGTCTAGAAGAGGCTTGGTTGACCAAAAATGTTATTAGTCGATTAGTTGCAGGAAGAAAAAAAAAACTCCACAGGAAGTGGCGAAATCAAAACATTCGCCTATCATTCATCAAACTCAAATATGGCTTATCAATGTATTTCAACAGTGTGTTCATTCGTCTTTGGCTCAGATAGCTCATAGGTCCGAGCGAGGATTTCGTAGAAACTCGTGGGTTACCACATTTGAAGAGGCTGGCAGGCTCTGTCAGAACATACCTCACAATGGGGTGTAAGTTTTACTTTTTACTTTATGAAACACGTGTGTGAGTAAATTTGGGTGGGCTCAATTTACTCAGACAGCCAATCACTATCTCAGGATCATCGTGAAATTGTCAAGCCACGCCCTAGCAAACATTTAGCGCTCCATAGCAACACTTTTCATAGACTTCCATTGAAAGAGATCAAAGGGATATCTTTACATAGAAGTATCATAGAAACATGAGGGTGGGTTTGTTTGACTCAGGGCATCAACAGCCAATCACAAATCATCTTCAACACTTCCTAGCCACTCCCTAGCAACCATTATCAAGCACACTAGTAACCCAAATCCAAAAACCTATATCTTTTAATCTGAATGTCATAGAGACATGGGGGTGGTTTATATCATTCATACTGGCAAGGAGCTTTTGGAGTATCATCATCGGCAGCTGCGAAGCCACTCCATAGCAACCAGAGTACCCTAGCAACCGTTTAACAAGACTTATATTTTTGCATCAGAACATCATCGAGACATGGGGGTTGGGTCTTTTGACTCATGCTAGCAAACTGGACTTCCAATATGCTACACATGCTAGCATTGAATAGCTACATGCTAATAGTGATTAGCTAAGTGCTAAATCAGGCTAAGAACATGCTAAGAACTCTATAAACACTCCATAGTAACCATCTGTGACAACTTCCAACTGCCTAGCAACACCATAACAACCAAGATTCAAGATTCAAGATTCAAGAGTTTTATTTGTCACATACACAGTTATATACAGAATATACAACCGGCAGTGAAATGTAAACAGGTCCGCTCCATGGACAGTGCAAATTCACAGTTAAAAACACAAGGAAGAAATTATAATAGAAATAGGATATAAAAAAAAGTACTATCTATATATATATATATATATATGTCTATATCTGTAGAATTATAAATAATCAAGTCAAGAGAAAAAAAAAAGGTAACAAATAAGGATAAAGTGGAATAAAATAATTGAAGTAGACTTTGCAGTGAGTAAACTGTAGACTTATAAATATGTAGTTAACAAATGTATAAGAGTATAATGTGCAAACAGGTTTATGACAGGTTGTTACACAGTAACAACGAGAACAGAAAGTGCAGTGCAATGTCAGTGTATCGATGTTTATCCTGACGTGAAGTCACGTGATGTTAAGTTCAGGAGTCTGATGGCCTGGGGGAAGAAGCTCCTCCTGAGTCTCTCAGTTTTGGCCATCAGGCTTGAAGCGCTACCAGATGGTAGCAGCGTGAAATGAGGGTTTGCAGGGTGATTAGAGTCCTTGATGATCTTGGTAGCTCTACCTTTGCAGCGTTTGGTGTAGACGTCCTGCAGAGACGGGAGAGCTGACCCTGAGATACGCTCGGATAAGCGCACTACTCTTTGCAGGGCTTTGCGGTCATGACTGGTGCTGTTCCCATACCACGCTGTGATGCACTGAGTTAAAACACTTTCTATCGCCCCTAAATAGAAAGTTTTCAGGATAGCTGGTGAAACCCTGAATTTCCTCAGCTGGCGCAGGTGGTACAGTCTTTGCCTGGCTTTTTTCACCTGTGTCTGAATGTGAGCAGTCCAGGTCAGGTCAGGTCAGATGTTTACTCCCAGGTACTTGAAGCTGCTCACTCTCTCTACTGGTGACCCGCTGATCATGTGGGGGGAGTATGTCCGTTGCTGTCTCTTCCTGAAGTCCACAATCATTTCTTTGGTCTTGCCAACATTCAGAGAGAGACAGTTGTCCTGGCACCATGATGTTAGATGCTCCACCTCGTCCAAGTATGCCGTCTCATTGTTGTTGGAAATGAGGCCCAGGACAACAGTATCATCAGCAAATTTGATGATAGAGGTGGAGCTGTGTGTGGACAAACAGTCATGCGTGTAGAGAGAGAGTAGAGCAGGGGCTCAGGACACAGCCCTGTGGAGCTCCCACACTCAGGGTGATGGAGGTGGAGGTGGACTGGCCTATTCTCACCACCTGAGGCCTGCCAGTGAGGAAGTCCTCAATCCAGTGGCAGAGAGAAGGATTCAGGCCGAGATCCAGGAGTTTGGAGGTTAGCTTGGTGGGAACTATGGTGTTAAAGGCTGAGCTATAGTCAATAAATAGCAGTCTTCGTAGTTCCCACTTTTGCTGTCGATGTGAGTGAGGAGGAGTGGAGGACATGAGAGATGGCATCTTCAGTCGATCTATTGGGACGATAGGCAAACTGAAGAGGGTCCAAAGTGTCAGGAATGAAGGCGCAAATGGTGTTTTTAATGAGTCTCTCAAAGACCTTCATGACTATAGACGTGAGAGCCACTGGACGATAGTCATTTAGGCAAGAGGGTTTACTGTTCTTAGGGACAGGGATGATGGTGGATTTTTTGAAGGAGGTGGGGACCACAGATGTAGCGAGGGACTCATTAAAGATAGATGTAAACAACCGGTGAGCTGATCAGCACAGGACCGCAGAAACACGACCTGAAATACCATCCGGCCCGGCAGCTTTCCTAACGTCCACACGCTTGAGTGCTCTCCGAACTTCATCCTCCGAGACAGAGATCACGTGATTGTTGCTGCTCTGAGTTATTGTTATTGTTTGCGTGGCTTGCTCTGTAAGCGTGTTGATGAAGCAAAGCGCCACGTCTGTGAACTCGCTTACGTCAGCTGAACTCGCTCGGAACATGTCCCAATCCACATCGCCCAGAATACCTTAGCAACAGCCTAGCAACCACCCAAAACACCCTAGCAACTGACTAGCATCGCCCTAGCAACCACCAATAATACCATAGCAACCGCCTAGCAACCACTCAGAACACCCTTGTAACCACCCAGAACAACCTAGCAACCACCTAGCAATGCCCTAGCAACCACCCAGAATACCTTAGCAACCACCTAGCAACAACCCAGAATACTTTATCAACTGCCTAGCAATGCCATAGCAATCACCCAGAATACCTTAGCAACCACCTAGCAACGTCCTAGAAACCACCCAGAATACTCTAGCAACTGCCTAGTAACACCATAGCAACCACCCAGAACATACTAGCAATGTTCTAGCAACCACCCAGAACACCATGGCAACTGGCTAACACACTAGCAACCACCCAGAATAAATTAACAACTGCTTAGTATTTGTGGCACATAAAAACAAACTTTTTTGTTTATTTAAATAATATATATATTTTATATTGTTGTACATGGGTATTAAATTGTTTATTAAGCAGGATCTCATGTATGTTTGCTTCATTACTGATTGACAAGAATATTACATTTTTATACATACATGCGTATATTATTATATTATATTAATAAAAGAGTGTGAGGATTTCCTGGTTAATGTAAGTATAGCAGGGTTAACTTCTATAAAGGTAAATGGGAGTGCATATAATGTTTGCATTCCCATTTGCTCCAAAAGCAAAAAACAAACAAACAAAATAATAATAATAATAATAATAATAATAATAATAATAATAATAATAATAATAATAAATATAAATAAATATATAAAATAAATAATAAATATTGCAAATATTCCACTTCTGAATTGAAATAAGCAAGATGGCTGTTTTCGGATATTAAAGCCTTGTCACACGTAGCTCTTTATTTTAATAAAATGTAAGCAATATTATCCGTATTATAATATGGGGTATAGTTTTTATCGTTTTTGTTGACATTGAATGTACCTTTATCTCTGATGGTAATGGTAATGTGTATAAGTAATGTCTACAGCTAGCCACCCTTACTTCCTTCCCTAAGAGCGCTTACTGCATGACATACAGGCGCCGGCGCAATCACTTACATTTAACTTAAAATACTCAGTAATTTTTGGTCATACAGATAAGAGTAATGCAAACTGTAAAGGGTATACTTTTATTTGTGTAAACTCACAATAACAACCAAATGTTGTGCTTTCGTAAAATAATGAAAACAAACAGGGTATGCACTTTCTGCTGTCTCGGTCTCAGTGAACTTCAAATGAACAGTCACATAAATGAACCGAAACTCGGTATATACTTAAGAGTACTTAAAAGTATATACTTACCTCACAGACATGAGAAATATACTTATAGAAAGCTTAAAATGTCTACTTTTGAATGAACTAATTCAAGTGGAAAACAAATATTCTCTGATTATGTAATTCATTTGAAATGTGCATCCACTACTGCAGAGATGACGAGCCAGCATCGTTGTCTGTTACAAGCATGCCAGTCTCGTTTGCACACAGCCTACGTTTATGCTTACCTTAATGACTCACCTGCGATACCTACCTGCGTCCCCGTTGATTTCCAAGTCTCCTGTGTCTCCTCGTCTTGTCTCCAGTGTCTCCCTCGTCTCCAGCATCTTCCTCGTCATCTGCAACACACAAGACAAGCATCACCCTGTGCACCACCTGATTCACCATTGCTACCTGTCCCATCCAAGTACAAGTCGGCCTCCTTCATAAATTCATCTGCTGGTTCTTGAGGAATCCACCACTGACGGGGCGCCCATGGTTGGAGCAGCACAACCCTGTCATCTCGTGGAAGACTGGAGAAGTCCTGAAGTGGGGCGACAGCTGCTTCCCGGGTTGTCTCTCCGCCTTTCCAGTCCCTCGTGTTCCCAAGACCTGTCCATCAATGCTATGTCCATTGAAAGTCCAGTGGAGAAACACGCGGTGGACATTCCTCCTTGCTACACCCCCTTCAGAGAAGTTTTCTGCCCCAAGCGTGCCTCCAAGCTTCCTCCACACTGGCCATGGGACTGTACCATCAATCTTCTTCCAGGTGAGCTAGTGCCCCGTGGAAAGATTTATCCCCTGTCCATTCCGGAGGAAAAGGCCATGGTGGAATACATCAAGGAGGCTCTGGATCAAGGTTACATCTGCCCATCTACTTCCCCTACTGCCTCAAGTTTCTTCTTTGTGGCCAAAAAGAACAGAGGCTTGCGGACTTGCATCGATGGCTGAGCCATTAACAAGATCACGGTTAAGTTCAGTTATCCTCTTCCTCTCGTCCCTGCTGCTCTTGAATATCTCTGAGGTGCCACTGTGTTCACCGCAGCGCCTACAACCTTATCCGGATGTGTGAGGGGGACGAATGGAAGACTGCCTTCGTAACACCCACAGGCCACTACGAATACCGGGTGATGCCCTACGGATTGGTCAACCAATACAATTCTGTATTCCAGGACTTCATACATGAGGTGCTCCAGGAGTTTCTCCACAAGTTTGTCCTAGTATATATCGACGATATCCTGATCTACTCCCAGAGCCTGGCCAAACATCGCCACCACGTTGCAGAGGTCCTGAAACGCCTGAGAAGCTTCGACCTGTTCCCCAAAGCTGAGAAATGCTCCTTCCACAAGTCATCAGTGCAGTTCCTTGGTTACAACATCGATCGCATTGGCATCTGGATGGACGAGAGGAAGGTGGATGCCATCCGTTCATGGCCAACCCCCACATCTGTCAAGGAACTTCAACGCTTTCTCGGATTCGCCAACTTTTATTGTCGCTTTATTCAAGACTACAGTACCCTTGCCAGTCCACTTACCAGTCTCCTAAGAAACAAGCCCAAGTCTCTGTCCTGGACACCTGCTGCCACAGAAGCTTTTGAGGCCCTCAAGTTCGCTTTCACTAAAGCTCCACTCCTCGTCCATTCCAACCCCGAGCTGCCCTTTATCGTGGAGGTGGATGCCTCGACCACCGGAGTGGGAGCGGTCCTGTCCCAACAGCAGGGAAACCCAAGTAGACTCCATCCATGTGCCTTCTTCTCCTGCAAGCACAGCCCGGTGGAGGTAAACTACGACATCGGCAACAGAGAGCTCCTGGCCATCAAGTTGGCACTTGAAGAGTGGAGGCATTGGCTAGAGGGCATCAAACACCCCTTCCAGGTTTTAACTGACCATAAGAACCTAGACTATCTACGAGATACCAAACGCTCGAATCTCCGCCAGGCAAGATGGGCCTTATTCTTCACACATTTCAATATTACAATTTCCTACCGACCTGGTCCTAAAAGCAAAAGCAGATCCCCTTTCTCGCTTATACAATCCTGAAGACAAGTCTGAGGAGGCGGAGCCCATTCTCCCTGACAAATTATTCGTCAGTCCCATCACTTGGTCTGAAGAAACGCTGCCTTCTTCCAATGCCTCCACCAACGCCCCGCCGGGCTGCCCTCCAGGCTTGCAATATGTCACTCGCACTTGGCACACTCCCCTCATCCACTCCTCACACACCTCTCTGGGCACTGGCCACTCTGGGGTCAATGAAACCCTCTTGTTGCTCAAATAACGTTTCTGGTGGCCCAGTATGGCTTCTGATGTCAGAAGGTACATGCGAGGATGCAAGGACTGCGCCAAGTCTAAGAACCCCCGCCATCTACCTGCTGGTAAACTCCATTACCTGCCGGTAAACTCTATCTGCCCGTTCCCAACTGCCCGTGGTCACACCTAGGAGTAGACTTCATCACAGACCTCCCGGAGTCAGATGGGTGTACCTGCATCCTAGTGGTGGTTGATCATGCCACCTTCTGTCACTGAGAGGTTTGCCAACCACCATGGAAACTGCTGAACTCATGTTCAATCACATATTCCTTTACTACGACATTCCTGAAGCTATAGTCTCTGATAGAGGTCCTCAATTCGTCTCCAGGGTATGGAAAAGCTTCTTCATGCTCCTAGGTGTGAAGGGCTTGCAGTCGAACGGGCAGACGGAACGCAAGATCCAGGAGATTGGCCTCTTCCTCCGTACCTTCTGTCTCCTGGAACCAGTTTTTAGGTTGGGCCGAGTACGCCCAAAACTCCCTCCGTTAGCCTTCCACTGGACTAACGCCTTTCCAATGTGTACTCGGCTACCAACCCCCTCTGTTTTCCTGGTCCGGGGAGCCATCGGACGTCCCTGCTGTTGATTACTGGTTCCGGGAGAGTGAGAGGGTCTGGGACTCTGCACACCACCAACTCCAACTGGCCCTCCGCAGACGCAGGATGACAGCTGACCTTCGCCGCTCCAAGACTCCATCCTTCCACCCCGGGCAGAAGGTCTGGCTGTCAACCCGGGACATCAGACTGCGTCTGCCATGCAGGAAACTGAGTCCCAGATTCATTGGCCCCTTTCCCATCATCCAGCAAGTCAACCCCGTCATGTATAAGCTCCAGCTCCCTCCTCAGTACCTCATTCACCCCACATTTCATGTCTCACTCCTCAAACCTTACCACCCCTCTGTTTCTGTGTCCACAGAGCCTGGTGACTCCACTCCTACGTCAGTATATTGATTTCATTTTATTTCTAAGTGGTTCTTGTTTACTGTGGGAATTGTGGAAGATTGGCTCCATAATTCCACAGTGCACACCACAGCTCAGCCTGCTCACATTGTGCCAGCCAAGCCTGAGTCTCCTGTCCATGTCCATAGTCCAGCGATGTCTCCTGTCCACGTCCAAAGTCCAGAGAGGGCTCCAGCCTGTGACCAGTGTCCAGAGAGGTCTCCAGCTCTTGACCAGCGTTCAGAGATGGCTCCAGCTCCTGACCAGCATCCAGAGAGGGCTCCAGCCCCTGACCAGCATCCAGAGATGGCTCCAGCTCCTGACCAGTGTTCAGAGATGGCTCCAGCTCCTGACCAGTGTCCAGAGACGGCTCCAGCCCGTGACCAGTGATCAGAGATGGCTCCAGCTTCTGACCAGCATCCAGAGAGGGCTCCAGCCCCTGACCAACATCCAGAGACAGCTCCATCTCCTGACCAGCATTCAGAGATGGCTCCAGGCCGTGCCTCTCTGGTCCCATGAACTTTCTGCACTGCTATGGTCCCATGAACTGTATACACTGTCATGGTCCCATGAACTGTCTACACTGTTATGGTCCCCTGAATTTTCTGCACTGCCATGGTCCCTTGAACTGCCTGAGCCGCCATGGAACCCCTTTAACTGCCCACGCTCCAGGTCTGCCCAAGCTTCACACCCCAGGTCCGCCCACGCTCCACGGTCCAGGTCCGCCCAAGTTCCACGCCCCAGGTCCGCCCACACTCCACGGCCCAGGTCTGCCCACGCTCCCAGGCCCAGGTCCGCTTATGCATCCCTCCCCCAAGACCACCCTCCTAGACTTTGGTTTGTTCATTGTGTTTTGCTTGTTTCAGGGCCTTTAGAAATCCTGCATATCTCGGCTGCCTTCATTTTGCATCCTTCATTTGGCTTATTTTGAAGGATGCATCAGGTGTATCTTTCACATCCAGTCACCCACAATCCTTTGCACACATTCCAATTCATGAAAAAGAATTAGCGGAAAACTAATTGGGCCCAAGCTCTTCCAGTTTCATTATGTCTTGTGCAGCTACTTCAGTTAATAAGAATAACCTGGAGAAGAGCATTATTACACTAAAATAATCTTGGGTTATTTTTTTTTTTTTCTACCCAGATCTTGGGTTGAACCTTTTGGGTTATTTATTCAGTGTTTGGGTAGTTTTTGTGTATCACAGCTAAAGGGTCAGATGTAACAACCCAGTGTTTGTGTTACACAGATCCTGGGATCCAGCGCTGACACGGTGGAAACAGGACAACAGATTCTACTCAATATCACCTGAATTAATTCTAAATGTTTAATTTTTTACTTCTAATATTTGTTAAACAAGCTTAAATGTAGACAATATGTATTAAAAATGATATAAAATAGGATATACTGTAAATTATGATTGAAAATAAAGGAATTTTTATGTAAACCAGTAGTTGTGTGGAGTATTTTAAAAATGTTTTAAAAAGATTTAAGTTAATCCATAGACATTAATTCATGTATGAAGTAAAGAAAAATAAGCTATATAGTAAAAACTATGCTGGGTTAAATAAATAACCCAATTTCCTGGGTAAAATTAACCCAACATGTGTTCTGTCCTATATTTACCCAGCCATTGTGTTGTTTTTAACTCAGTTTTTTTTAGTGTATCAGGCATTAATTATCAAAAGGACACTGTTAGTCACATACTATTGACACTGCATAAAAAAATATATAACAATAAACTATAAACAAATATCTGTCAGTGGAGTCAGAAAACTCAACTGAATTAAAAGTGAAAATATTATTTTTCTTACCTCACTAACATATTTATTCATGTTTTATGTACAAACTCACTTCATCTTGATAAAGTTTTCATTAAACAAGGCTTTTTGCTTCTCCAGTAAATGCATCTTGATTTAAGAATGTTTAGATATTTGTGCTGGACACAAGACATTATTCACTAATAATATTACCCTTTCAAAACAAATGACCTTTAGACATAAATCATGTCAGGCTGGATGTAATCAGATCAGATGTCATGGGCTTTTGTGTCTGATGATCAAATAGTCCTCAAACCTGATGTTATGCATATAAAGAGACATATTTTCTTCTGTTCTTCATACAAAGCTTCAAAATACTTGAAATTCAGCACAGGACTACATCTACAGTGCTTAAAACACAAGGTATTTTATTGGGATCAATAGTTCCATGAAGAACCTTTAACATCCGTTGAATCTTTCCATGTAACCCTTAGGGAACCTGGAGGGATCATGAATGTGATGGAAGCTCCTCTGATAGCGTCTCAGCAGTGCCGTGTGCCATTCATGTCATCCACTCATGTGGACGCGAGAGCAGAGACGGCATGAGAACTTCATGCAGATGCGAGTGGAGGTGGAAGCAGAGGGAGTCCAAGCATGACGGCGAGGTGAAGCTGAGCTGGAGGAGAAGAATGGCTCTGATTCAGGCCTTTCATGTCTGCAGGCCCATGCGTGTCCAATAGCGTGTGTGTGAAGGGGAAGCGGCTCAATGTGTTGAATGGAGCTTTTGTTCTGGGCCGGCTGTGGCTTTTTTACATTCTGCAGTGCTGCAGATGGAAGTAAAGCGGCCCGCATGAGACGAGCATTGAGATGAGCTCCTCCTCCCGAGATGATCCGAGCATCACTCCTCCTCCGTCCTGCAGGAGGGAGTCACCAGAGACCCGGAGCACTCCGTCTGGACTCCGCTTCTCCTCTGCTGACGGGTCCGGGCCCTCAGGGGCCACAAGGGTGTGATAGGGCTCTGTGGAAACTCTTACAGAAAAACTGTAAAGTGGATTTTTTTTAAATAAATAGATAAAATAAAACATTTATTATAGTAAATAACACAAATTAGATTAATATAAATTAGATAAATAAGTAAACAATAAAATGTGTTTTAAAAAAATGTAAACAAATAAGTAAACCATACAAAATAATTTAAATAAATAAATAATAAAAATATTAAAATTAATAATTTAAATAAATAATTATAATAAATAATAGAAATTAGATTAATATAGATTAGATAAATAAGTAAACAATAAAAATGTGTAAAAAAAACCACCAAAAATTGATTTAAATAAATAAATAATAAAAAGTTTAAAATGAATAATTAAATAAATTTGATTTAAAAAATAAGTGAGTAGAAAAAAAAAGCTAAATATGTTCCAGAAAATACTTTAAATAGAATAGTATTCAGTTCAATCTCTATGAAAATATACAGTATAGCTTGGATGTCAGGATGAGGATTATCGTATTTACTGCACTCAAAAAAATGATTCTAGCTGTTTGCTCAGTTTATTTAAATAAAATAAGCTGAAACATCACAAATCTTTAGTATTTTACTAAATTGCCATTTTACGTATTTTATTTACATTTTTAAGTTGTGTTGATTTTTGAGGTTACCATTATGGTGAAGTTCTCAGTGAGCTGTAACTGTGCTAATGCCAGTGATGAGAAATGTTTTTCTTCATCATTACTTGCATGCTACAAATGTTACAATTAGCATGTGTAAAAGTGCTGTGTTGACTATTAGTATATATAGATATAATGAAGATAAATTCATTTGACACAGTTCCCACAGTCTAAATATGGTCATCAGTTCTACCCCTCTTTATCCTACTTTATCTAGTTGGAATGACATGATTTTTTTTTAGTAGTCTTGACTAATCAAATCAAATCAAGTCACCTTTATTTATATAGCGCTTTTAACAAGTCCAATTGTTTCAAAGCAGCTTCACATTGTTAACAGGAAAATAATGCAACAGAATTTGTACAGCCGTTCTGGTGAAACGGTGATGTTATCCGGCTAATTTCAAGTATCATATAGTGTCAATGCAGGCAGATCGGTAATATAGATGAAATTTAGGTGTCCCCAACTGAGCAAGCCAAAAGCCAGAGGCAACGGTGGCAAGGAACCAAAACTCCTTCAGGGTCAGAATGGAGAAAAAAACCTTGGGAGAAACCAGGCTCAGTCGGGGTGCCAGTTCTCCTCTGGCCGACGAACAAACAGTGTATGATTATAATTCTGGCAACATAGCAGGTCTTAATTCATATTAGGCAAATAGATATTTGTTAGATTATTCGAGAGATTGGAGTCGTCACGCCGAAGACGGGTTTAATGAGGATGCCATGTCGATGCAGCATTTACGGGGGGAGTTTATTTGACACGCTAAATAAATTTAAGTTCATACAACAAGATTACAACAAAATCATTTCAAACCGATTCAATTTTGTTGGAAAAGCGTAATTCAATTTCGTGTAAAAGTTTTCCTTAATTTAATTAAAGGGGTGGTAAAACACGATTTCACTTTTCTGACTTTAGCTAGTGTGTAGTGTTGCTGTTTGAGCATAAACAACATCTGCAAAGTTACAACGTTCAAAGTTTAAAGCAAAGGGAGAGATTTGCTTTTAAAGAAATCAGTTTCTAAGGACTACAGCAAACGGCCGGTAGGGACTACAGACATTCCTCCAGGGTTGCTGACATCACCAACCCCAATATTTGTTAAATAAGGGGGGCCGGGCCATGTTTTATTGCTGTGGAGAAGAGTTGTAGTGGTATAGTTAGTAGGCTGGAGTGTTGTTGCTGCAATGTCGACGAAACGCTGTTATTTTCATCCAGATTGCAGGTCCACTTTGTTCAGCCTTCCTAGGGACGGGGGAGTTAGGGATCAATGGTTCAAATGTATTTTTAACTCGGTCCCTCATAATTATTACCCAAATCTCGCTCTCTGTCCTGCACATTTTACGGAGGAAAGCTTCCACAATCTTCGGATTCGCACAACAGCTTGTCCTGAAAGATGGAGCAGTTCCAACTTTAAAAACAGAAGCTGTTTACGGGACACAGCCTGTAAGTATGATTTATGTTTCGTCGATGTGTTTTCCTGTAATAGTTCGTATTGTTAATTGTACGTTGTAGCAAGGAAGTAAACAAATGACAAAGCAGTTTGTTAAATGCTCATTCATACTTAACGTTATCTGACAAACACCTAACACTACAGACTTTTAAATTTCAACAGCGAACTTGGAATTAGTATAAATGATTCTTTGATTACAGCTTTTATGTATTGTTCATCTACAGGCATGCTAAACATGCTTCTGTGTTTGATTTAGCTACTATAGTAAAGCCAATGTTTAGTGCTCGTTTTGGGTTAATAGTTCTTGCAACAGATATTTGCCTATAATCGCTAGAATCAACATTGTTTCTAATACTACCAAAGCACAGACTACCGGTAAAGGTAAGGGGGGTGACGTTTCCAAAAAATGTGCACTAGGCGGTTAGCGAATCACAGCACACTGGGCCAGCTGACCAATCTGAGCCCATTGCGTATTTCTGAGGGACCGGCTTCATAGAACCCGGAAACCATCAGACCGTTTTTACAAGGAGGGACAGAGCAGTGTAGAATAAAGGTCAAATATATGAAAAATAATGCAATTTTTTAAAAACGTAGCATGAACACGTGCACCCCACAAACACAATCAAGCCTTCGAAAGAATGTGTTTTACCACCACTTTAAGTTTGTTCAACAGCTTATTTTCTTGCGTGTGGTCCATTGCCTCTAAAAGACTGAAAACTCCTGGGAAGGAAAGGAGGAAAGGTTTCAGAAAGGAGGTTAAGTGAAAACTCTGAGCATATTAACCCTGAAATGAGGGGAACTCTGGGTTTTCTGTTTCAGAATGGGAGGTATGTTAAACCAGAGAAAGCAGGGTAAGTCAAGCCTGTTTCTGAAAGAGAGGTAACTTATACTCCGAGTCATTTACCAGGGTAACTTACTCTGTGAACCTAACCTGGTCGGGAGCAGGTTTTTTTCGGTAAACCCAGAATTTCTTTCAGTCTCCTCCACCTTTAGTGGTGTTTAAATACTTAATTCATTCATTCACGCTTTTCTTACTGAGTATTTTACTGAGTATTTTGTACAGTTATTACATTATTTCAAGTACAAATATCTAAAAATAATATTTTAAATCTAAAGTAAGCACTGCCAGTGAGGTAAGAAAATAAATCCTAATGCAAACAGAAACCAGATAATTTTTCTTACCCCACTGGCAGATGAATAATAATACATAATATAATACAAAATAATACATTTACACTCACCTAAAGGATTATTAGGAACACCTGTTCAGTTTCTCATCAATGCAATTATCTAATCAACCAATCACATGGCAGTTGCTTCAATGCATTTAGGGGTGTGGTCCTGGTCAAGACAATCTCCTGAACTCCAAACTGAATGTCAGAATGGGAAAGAAAGGTGATTTAAGCAATTTTGAGCGTGGCATCGTTGTTGGTGCCAGATGGGCCGGTCTGAGTATTTAACAATCTGCTCAGTTACTGGGATTTTCATGCACAACCATTTCTAGGGTTTACAAAGAATGGTGTGAAAAGGGAAAAACATCCAGTATGCGGCAGTATGCCCCTCCATGAACTGTCACCTTATCGTGGTGGAGTACCCGAATGACCCTGGGAGCTATGTTGTCTGGGGCTATATGCCCCTGGTAGGGTCTCCCAAGGCAAACAGGTCCTTGGTGACGGGCCAGACTAAGAGCAGTTCACGAACCCAATATGAGTTTAATTAAAACCAGGACTGAGACATCGCCCGGCATGGCGCAGCCGAGGGCCCCACCCTGGAGCCAGGCCCGGGGTTGGGGCTCGTATGCGAGTGCCTGGTGGCCGGGCCTACCCCCATGGGGCCCGGCCGGGCTCAGCCCGAATGAGCGACGTGGGGCCACCCTCCCGTGGGCTCACCACCTGCAGGAGGGATCATATGGGGCTGGTGTGTAGTGGATCGGGCAGCAGTTGAAGGCTAGGCCCCCGACGACCTGATCTCTGGACACAGAAACTGGCTTTAGGGACATGGAATGTCACCTCGCTGGCGGGGAAGGAGCCTGAGCTTGTGCGGGAGGTTGAGAGGTACTGGCTAGAGATAGTCAGGCTCACTTCCATGCACAGCTTGGGCTCTGGAACCACACTTCTTGAGAGAGGCTGGACTCTCTACCACTCTGGAGTTGCCCAGGGTGAGAGGTGGCGGGCTGGAGTGGGTTTGCTTATAGCCCCCCAGCTCAGCTGCCATGTGTTGGAGTTCAACCCGGTGAATGAGAGGGTCGCTTCCCTGCGCCTTCGGGTAGGGGATAGGTCTCTCACTGTCATATGTGCCTACGGGCCAAACGGCAGTGCGGAGTACCTGGCCCTAATGGGGTCTCTGGGAGGGGTGCTGGAAAGTGCTCCAACTGGAGACTCCATCGTTCTACTGGGGGACTTCAACGCACACGTGGGCAGTGACAGTGATACCTGGAGGGGCGTGATTGGGAGGAACGGCCCTGATCTGAACCCGAGTGGTGTTCTGTTATTGGATTTCTGTACTAGTCACGGCTTATCCATAACAAACACCATGTTCAAGCATAAGGGTGTCCATCAGTGCACGTGGCATCAGGACACCCTAGACCGGAGGTCGATGATCGACTTTGTGGTCATCTCATCTGACCTCCGGCCGTATGTCTTGGACACTCGGGTGAAGAGAGGAGCAGAGCTGTCAACTGATCACCACCTGGTGGTGAGTTGGATCCGATGGTGGGGGAGGAAGCTAGACAGACTCGGGAGACCCAAACGTACTGTGAGGGTCTGTTGGGAACGTTTGGCCGAGTCCCCTGTCAGAGAGATCTTCAACTCTCACCTCCGACAGAGCTTCGACCGGATCCAGAGGATCTCTATTAGGAACACCATACTAATACTGTGTTTGACCCCCTTTCGCCTTCAGAACTGCCTTAATTCTACATGGCATTGATTCAACAAGGTGCTGAGAGCATTCTTTAGAAATGTTGGCCCATATTGATAGGATAGCATCTTGCAGTTGATGGAGATTTGTGGGATGCACATCCAGGGCACGAAACTCCCGTTCCACCACATCCCAAAGATGCTCTATTGGGTTGAGATCTGGTGACTGTGGGGGCCATTTTAGTACAGTGAACTCATTGTCATGTTCAAGAAAGCAATTTGAAATGATTCGAGCTTTGTGACATGGTGCATTATCCTGCTGGAAGTAGCCATCAGAGAATGGGTACATGGTGGTCATAAAGGGATGGACATGGTCAGAAACAATGCTCAGGTCGGCCGTGGCATTTAAACGATGCCCAATTGGCACTAAGGGGCCTAAAGTGTGCCAATAAAACATCCCCCACACCATTACACCACCACCACCAGCCTGCACAGTGGTAACAAGGCATGATGGATCCATGTTCTCATTCTGTTTACGCCAAATTCTGACGCTACCATCTGAATGTCAGAAATCGAGACTCATCAGACCAGGCAACATTTTTCCGGTCTTCAACTGTCCAATTTTGGTGAGCTTGTGCAAATTGTAGCATCTTTTTCCTATTTGTAGTGGAGATGAGTGGTACCCGGTGGGGTCTTCTGCTGTTGTAGCCCATCCGCCTCAAGGTTGTGTGTGTTATGGCTTCACAAATGCTTTGCTGCATACCTCGGTTGTAACAAGTGGTTATTTCAGTCAAAGTTGCTCTTCTATCAGCTTGAATCAGTCGGCCCATTCTCCTCTGACCTCTAGCCTCAACAAGGCATTTTCGCCCACAGGACTGCTGCATACTGGATGTTTTTCCCTTTTCACACCATTCTTTGTAAACCCTAGAAATGGTTGTGTGTGAAAATCCCAGTAACTGAGCAGATTGTGAAATACTCAGACCGGCCCGTCTGGCACCAACAACCATGCCACGCTCAAAATTGCTTAAATCACCGTTCTTTCCCATTCTGTAATTCAGTTTGGAGTTCAGGAGATTGTCTTGACCAGGACCACACCCCTAAATGAATTGAAGCAACTGCCATGTGATTGGTTGATTAGATAATTGCATTAATGAGAAATTGAACAGGTGTTCCTAATAATCCTTTAGGTGAGTGTATAGTAAAGTGTCATTTATTTCTGTGATCAAAGCTGAATTTATCATCATTACTCCAGTCTTCAGTGTCACATGATCCTTCACTGATCATTCTCATATGAGGATTTATGATTATTATATTGAAAGCAGTTGTGTAAAACATTTTTTTTTTTATTCTTCGATAAATAGAAAGTTCAAAAGAACAGCATTAATCTGAAACAGAAAGCTTTTATTTTAAAATATTTTTAAAATATTTGGGTCGGTAAGAATTGTTTATTTTTTTATTTTTTTGGGAAAGAACTTAAAGAAATTAATACATTTATTCAGCAAGGATGCATTAAATTGGTCAAATGACAAAATACATTTATAATGTAGAGCTATATAAATAAAGGTGACTTGATTTGATTCGTGGTGCACGCGCTTAACTCAGAGTTGATTAAACAAGCTCAATCCAGCTGTTCTGAAACCCAAAACTCAGAGTTTCCCATCTCAGGGTAAGTCAACTCAGAGTTCAAGTTTACACTCAGAGTTGGTTGAACCGCCTTATTGAAACAGGCCCCTGATGCAGAGGACAAATGTTAGTTAGAATAGTGTAGCGTATGGACGGTGCTCATAAATGATCAACGGACCAATACTTTGATTAGTTATGACTCAAACAAGACCGGCGCCGTGAAGTGTACAAACGCTTCTTCTCTCTCTTCTCCTTGCTCTTCTTCTTGCCATCTCTTCTTCTTGCCCTCTTCGCTCTTCTCTTCGTCCCGCTTCGCCCTTTGCCTTCTTTGCCATCTTCCAACGGATCTCATCACACAAAGGAACCAAAGTTGAATTTCCCGCGGACTCCAAGGACACACCCTGCAAGATTCAAACACGGACCGGATCGTGGAATTTCCCCACACGCACGAACTCGCGATCAAGGAAACATATGCAAGTATCCCTTAAGCTGTCGTTATAAAGTTTTGAGCTTATACCAATAAGTTGGACTGATTTCTTGCTTGTGCTCATAGGTTGTGTCTGTAATAACACAGTTTCCTTGTCTCTCTCTCTCTCTCTCTCTCTCTCACTGTCTCTCCTTCCTTCTTTCAGTTAATTTGTGTATGTTTGTTTATTGTTTGTTGATTTATTAAAATATATATATTCACACGTGATTGCGCTTGAGTTGCTCATCCATAGGTCCCTTTTACGGTGAACCGACCCTGTTACAAATTAAAAGAAAGATATTTCTCCTGGCCAGAGAAGTCTTGTCTAAGAGTTATTAAAAGGGAGATATTTGGTGGACAATTATCCGTCCTTTGAACTCAATTCTAGAATCAAAGAAATTTCTAAAAGTTGAATCAAGCCCTAGATATTAATAATTGTTATAATCCGTTATAATCAACTGTTAATATCAAATTCTCCTCTGTGCGGATCTGTGCATGTTTGATGCATAAATCCCGCACCATTTCCCCTGGGGCTCGATCTTGCTACAATAGTTTTCAATAACATGATTATAAACTGTTTTTCTGTCCCTTCAGGGCCTCCGTATGGGTCTGACTGTTTAAAGGACATTGAAAATGTAAGGGGATGTTTGTTTGTTTATGTGTTTTTGTTTGCTTATGTAACCCCATTTGGAGTTGGGGGGTATTCCAGAAAGCAAGGTTAACTTACCGTCACATATACCCTGAACTCCTTGAGTAAGTTCAGACAACTCTGAGTATGTTCCCGGTTAACACACAAGACAACAGAGCGACGAATCGATGATTCACCATGGAAACAGACGCTAAGAAAGAGCGCGCCGTTCTACTTCCTTCTTTTGTTTAATGGCGATTTGCATAACCTATTTGGTGGTTATGCAATAATTTTTCAATGTCTTTGTTTAATACGTAATCTTTATTCACTGAGAATAAGTTTAGATGCTAATTAATTTAATGCGTGTGAGATGACAATAAAATAAATATATTTGAATTGGATTAACATTTAAACATTACCTTGTTATAATATTTTTATTCTAATTCTTTAGAATTGATATATAATATTGTGTATTATATAACAAACATATCTGGTTATATTAATAATTATATTAATTATATAAAACACATCTGAATACTTCTTAAGCAAACTAACCCTGGATCATGAGCTGCTCCGGAGCATTTTATGTTCAGAGAGTGAGTTGCTATGCCTACTCACAGGTTATGTTCAGAGAGTGAGTTGCTATGGCTACTCACAGGTTATGTTCAGAGAGTGAGTTGCCATGGCTACTCACAGGTTATGTTCAGAGAGTGAGTTGCCATGGCTACTCACAGGTTATGTTCAGAGAGTGAGTTGCCATGGCTACTCACAGGTTATGTTCAGAGAGTGAGTTGCCATGGCTACTCACAGGTTATGTTCAGAGAGTGAGTTGCCATGGCTACTCATGGCTACTCACAGGTTATGTTCAGAGAGTGAGTTGCCATGGCTACTCACAGGTTATGTTCAGAGAGTGAGTTGCCATGGCTACTCACAGGTTATGTTCAGAGTTGCTATGGCTACAGGTTATGTTCAGAGAGTGAGTTGCTATGGAGTTGCTATGGCTACTTACATACCCTGAACGTTACCTCTGTTTTTGGAACCAAAAGTTGAGGTTATCCGCTTGTTTACTCTTAAACATACCCGGGTATGTCACATAACCAGCTTTCTGGAATACCCCCCTGGTCTGTGGATCAGGGTGATCCAATCCTATTTTGCTTGGAGAAACTGGCACACAAGTAAAATGGATTACCTGATCCTGGACAGCAAAACCCGGGATTTCCAAATCCAGATGATTTTGAACCAGATTAAACTTTTTGAACAGCTGAGCCCTACAGTTAAAGATCATGGAGACATTTGTCAGGGTCTTACGGCCCCTGATGGATCAACAGAGATGTTACAAACACATGCAATGATAGTTTTGAGGGCGGTCACTAGCAATAATATAACATAATAATAATTCTTTGGTCAGAAGAGCTACACTGCTACACAGCAAAAGCAAACACACTGAGCTCCATGACGTGATTTGCTGACAATTAAACACATTTATATACATCAAAAATTTGAATGACAAAAATAACAGATAAGACTTTACTATAAGATTGACATTTTACTGCAGTCATACACTAAACTGTGTGCAAGTCTCTGGGAAGAACACAGTCCAAAAAATCATAAAGCGCAAAGCTTATATTTTCTAAACCAAAAACACAAGAGAAAAACAATTACACAAACTCAAACATAAGACAAGTAAAATCTGACAGGACATGTGGAAAACAACACAATAGAACAAGAAAATACCAGAGAATTCTGTTAGCTGGGAAAATGCTCATTTACTTGCTCAACGACAAAAAGGCTAGTTTTTAGAGGTAACTTTGAGAAAATCACAGCGAAAGTGTGCTGTTGAACCAGAGATGATATTACACAGAGACTGTCTCATCTTTCAGGAAAAAGTCATCAATAGTACACATTTTCTTCACAACCGTCTCTTATGTTCGACTGTACCAGAAAATATTCAAAGTATTGACAACAGTGCCATCTGCTGGCTCATTTACAGCAGCCAGAATGCCTGGAAATAGCATATAGCTCCACTGCACGATTCAACCAAACAATAACTGAGTTCTGACACACAAGTGCAAGGGCCATCCACCGAATGGGTGACATTTTCTTGAGAAAAACGCTTCAAAATTAAACTTCTAAACATACTCAACACTGAATCTAATGCTACACATTTAACTATTCAAAATGTGTATTGGTCAGTCTCAGTTAACTTTATTTAATTTTTTACAAGGTTTCTAAGCAGGAGATGGATGCATGTTTTCTAAGTCCTGTTACCAAACTTCATGTGCCATTTAAAAGTATGTTTAAAAGCATGTCAGTTTAATCATGTTTTCCTTCAAGAACAGTTTATTTTAAAGAAATAAAAATAAACAAGCTTTTCATTTTTTATGTTTATTTTTAAGGCAATATGTATTTTAATAATAAAAAAAAAAAAAACACATAGCCATTTTTTTCATTTTAAAGAAGACCAAAGACTCAAGTTTATAATTTTATTTATATAATATATATATATATATATATATATATATATATATATATATATATATATATATATATATATATATATATATATATATATATATATATAAAAATAAATGATGGACCAAACAAAATGGATAAAAACAGTGGTTTAACTTGATTTCTTGATAGTTTTTTTATTTTTATTTGGTAACAGGATTCAAGATTCAAGAAGTTTTATTTGTCACATACACAGTTATATACAGAATATACAACCGCAGTGAAATGTAAACAGGCTCCATGGACAGTGCAAATTCACAGTTAAAAACACGAGGAGATTATAATAGAAATAGGATATAAAAAAACTAATTACATATATATATATATATATATATATATATCTATATCTGTAGAATTATAAATAATCAAGTCAAGAGAAAAAAAGGTAACAAATAAGGATAAAGTGGAATAAAATAATTGAAGTAGACTTTGCAGTGAGTAAACTGTAGACTTATAAATATGTGGTTAACAAATGTATAAAGAGTATAATGTGCAAACAGGTTTATAACAGGTTGTTACACAGTAACAACGAGAACAGAAAGTGCAGTGCAATGTCAGTGTATCGATGTTTATCCTGGACGTGAAGTCACGTGATGTTAAGTGACTGAGTTCAGGAGTCTGATGGCCTGGGGAAGAAGCTCCTCCTGAGTCTCTCAGTTTTGGCCATCAGGCTTGCTACCAGATGGTAGCAGCGTGAAATGAGGGTTTAGGGTGATTAGAGTCCTTGATGATCTTGGTAGCTCTACCTTTGCAGCGTTTGGTGTAGACGTCCTGCAGAGACGGGAGAGCTGACCCTGAGATACGCTCGGATAAGCGCACTACTCTTTGCAGGGCTTTGCGGTCATGATGTTCCCATACCACGCTGTGATGCACTGAGTTAAAACACTTTCTATCGCCCTAAATAGAAAGTTTTCAGGATAGCTGGTGAAACCCTGAATTTCCTCAGCTGGCGCAGGTGGTACAGTCTTTGCCTGGCTTTTTTCACCTGTGTCTGAATGTGAGCAGTCCAGGTCAGGTCCTCGGAGATGTTTACTCCCAGGTACTTGAAGCTGCTCACTCTCTACTGGTGACCCGCTGATCAAGAGTATGTCCGTTGCTGTCTCTTCCTGAAGTCCACAATCATTTCTTTGGTCTTGCCAACATTCAGAGAGAGACAGTTGTCCTGGCACCATGATGTTAGATGCTCCACTCGTCCAAGTATGCCGCCTCATTGTTGTTGGAAATGAGGCCCAGGACAACAGTATCATCAGCAAATTTGATGATAGAGGTGGAGCTGTGTGTGGACAAACAGTCATGCGTGTAGAGAGAGTAGAGCAGGGGGCTCAGGACACAGCCCTGTGGAGCTCCCACACTCAGGGTGATGGAGGTGGAGGTGGACTGGCCTATTCTCACCACCTGAGGCCTGCCAGTGAGGAAGTCCTCAATCCAGTGGCAGAGAGAAGGATTCAGGCCGAGATCCAGGAGTTTGGAGGTTAGCTTGGTGGGAACTATGGTGTTAAAGGCTGAGCTATAGTCAATAAATAGCAGTCTTACGTAGTTCCCACTTTTGCTGTCGATGTGAGTGAGGAGGAGTGGAGGACATGAGAGATGGCATCTTCAGTCGATCTATTGGGACGATAGGCAAACTGAAGAGGGTCCAAAGTGTCAGGAATGAAGGCGCAAATGGTGTTTTTAATGAGTCTTCTCAAAGACCTTCATGACTATTGAGAGCCACTGGACATAGTCATTTAGGCAAGAGGGTTTACTGTTCTTAGGGACAGGGATGATGGTGGATTTTTTGAAGGAGGTTTAGCGAGGACTCATTAAAGATAGATGTAAACAACCCGGCGAGCTGATCAGCACAGGACCGCAGAACACGACCTGAGATACCATCTGGCCCGGCAGCTTCCTATCCATGAGTGCTCTCCGAACTTCATCCTCTGAGACAGAGATCACGTGATTGTTGCTGCTCTGAGTAATTCCTCTGACGCGCCACTTGGCGGAGTCGCTGCCGCTGTTACAGTATATAGCATATATATTTAATATCACGAGCAACGGATCAGCGCTTGCCTCTGCAGAGGATTTAGATCCAAAAGAGCAGATGGACCTCAGACCTGCCACATGCGCCGCGAGTCGTTGAGTTGGAAATGAGAATTCGGTCTTTATAACGGAGTTTTGCGGCTTTAACTGCTCGCCTGAGAGCATAGCAGGACGATCTGTATTCAGTCATGTTCCTGAATGGAGACCGGCGTTGTAAGCAGCAGTGCGCATTTCACTGCCGCTGGATTGAATTGTCCACCCACGGTTTCTGATTTATATTGTTATTGTTTGCGTGGCTTGCTCTGTAATGTTGATGAAGCAAAGCGCCACGTCTGTGAACTTGCTTACTCAGCTGAACTCGCCGGAACATGTCCCAATCCACATATTCAGCGCGGTCTCTGAGTGGGGTGACCAACGCTTAACTTCCCGCCACCGGGTTCCTGGAGGAGCTTTTGTTTGTATTCGGGAGTGAGGAAAATGGCGGCATGATCCGATTTGCCAAACGCTGGAAGTGACCACGCTTTATAGGCGTTCTTAAACGGAGAGTAGCAGTGATCCAGTGTGTTTGCTCCTCGTGTGGGGCAGGAGACGTGCTGGTGAAAGTTTGGCAGGACTTTCTTTAGGTTTGCTTTGTTAAATCGCTTCGCGACAATGAATGTGCGCTCGGGATTTATGACGCCGCTGGCAACATCATGAAGGCCAGATAAAGCCAGCGCTGTGTCTGCCTGCGGTGGGATGTAACGGGCGGTCGCGATGAAAACTCCTAGGCAGATAGAATGGGCGGCAGATGATTGTTAAATGTTCCAGATGAGGCGAGTAGGAATAGAGAATGGTGATGTTCCTGGGATCGCACCATTTCTTGTTGATCATGAAACACACTCCACCGCCTTTGGATTTACCGCCTCGGCTGTTCTGTCCATCCGAAAAACAGAGAAGTTCTCCGGCGGCGCCACAGCTGTGTCCGGGACGCGGGCGTATGTTTCAGACAAACAATAGATATTACAGTCTCTCATGTCCCGTTGAAAACTTATCCTGGCTCTAAGATCGTCCATCTTATTATCCAAGGATTGAACATTTGCTAGAAGAATGCTCGGGAGAGGAGGTCTGAATGCCCTTTTCCTCAGTCTTTACGGATACCAGCACGTTTCCCACGGTGTTTCTTTGTTCACGCCGCTGGCTCTGTCCATTGTTCAACTTTAATATATGAAGAATCTCAGATGGCCACAGAGGATCGGCGAAAGTGTCCTGAAACAGTCCAGTGTAGAGGTAACCAATGTCCAAAAGAGTTTTGCTGTCGTAGTAGATCAATGCAGATGATAAGTTTGTAAAAATTGAGAGTAAAAGAAAGTAAAATAGTAAATAAAAGCACAGTCTTCGCGGAGCGACCTGAACGGCGACCGAACACGGCGGCGCCATTTGAGTTTAGTTGTTTGCTTTTGCATTGCAATCATGGGAATGAACACTGGGTAACAGAAATGGACACTTGGAAATAGGAATGAACACTGGTAACAGGAATGACCACTAGGTAAAAGGAATGAACATTGGTAACAGGAAAGAACACTGGTAACAGGGAGGAACACTGGTAACAGGGATGAACACTGGTAACAGGAATGGACACTGGTAACAGGAATGGACACTGGTAACAGGAATGACCACTGGGTAAAAGAAATGGACACTTTGAAACAGGAATGACCACTGATAACAGGAATGGACACTGGTAACAGGAATGGACACTGGTAACAGGAATGAACACTGGTAACAGGAATGGACACTGGTAACAGGAATGACCACTGGGTAAAAGAAATGGACACTAGTAACAGGAATGGACACTGGTAACAGGAATGGACACTGGTAACAGGAATGAAAACTGGTAACAGGAATGGACACTGGTAACAGGAATGGACACTGGTAACAGGAATGACCACTGGTAACAGGAAATAACACTGGTAACAGGAACGAACATTGGTAACATGAATGAAGACTTGGTAACAGGGATGAACACTGGTAACAGGAACAAATAATTGGTAACAGGAATGAAGACTTGGTAACAGGGATGAACACCTGGTAACAGGAACAAACAATTGGTAACAGGAATGAAGACTTTGTAACAGGAATGGACACTGGGTAGCAGGAATGAACACTGGTAACATGAATGAACACCTGATAACAGGAAGTAACAATTGGTAACAGGAATGAACACCGGGTAACAGGAATGAACACTAGTAAAAGGAATGAACACTGGTAACAGGAATGAACACTAGTAACAGGAATAAACACTGGTAACAGGAACAAACACTGGTACCAGGAATGAACACCGGGTAACAGCAATGACCCCTTGGTAACAGGAAGGAACACATGGTAACAGGAATTAACACCGGTAACAGAAATGAACACTGGTAACAGGAACAAACACTTGTAACAGGAATGAATACTAGTAACAAGAACAAACGCTGGTAACAGGAACAAACACTGGTAACAGGAAGGAACACTTGGTAACAGGAATAAACACCGGTAACAGAAATGAACACTGGTAACAGGAATGAACACTGGTAATGTGAACGAACACTTGGTAACAGGAATGAACACTTTGTAACAAGAATAAACACTTGGTAACAGGAATGAACACTGGTAACAGGAATAACAGGAATGAACACTTGGTAACAGGAATAAACACTTGGTAACAGGAATGAACACTGGTAACAGGAATGAACACTGGTAACAGGAATGACCCATTGGTAACAGGAATGAACACTGGTAACAGGAATGAACACTGGTAACAGGAATGACCCCTTGGTAACAGGAATGAACACTTGGTAACAGGAATAAACACTTGGTAACAGGAATGAACACTGGTAACAGGAATGAACACTGGTAATGGGAAAGAACACTGGTAACAGGGATGAACACTGGTAACAGGAATGAACACTGGTAACAGGAATGACCACTGGGTAACAGAAATGGAGACTTTGAAACGGGAATGACCACTGGTAACAGGAAAGAACACTAGTAACAGGAATGAACACTGGTAACAGGAATGAACACTGGGTAACAGGAATGAACACTGGTAACAGGAATGAACATTGGTAACAGGAATGAAGACTTTGTAACAGGAATGGACACTGGGTAGCAGGAATGAACACTGGTAACATGAATGAACAAATGGTAACAGGAATGAACACTGGGTAACAGGAATGAACACCAGGTAACAGGAATGAACACGGGGTAAAAGGAATGAACACTGGTAACAGGAATGAACAATTGGTATTAGACGTGTTTTTTTCTCTCTGTTCCCTGCTGGCTCGCTGTTTTGTTTTGAACTGCTGCTCTGCTGGACTCTTGTACTGAAATGGAATTGATTAACTGGTCAATCAGGAACAAGAACACTGGGTAACAGGAATGAACGGATGGGTAACAACTGGCAAGTCCTGGAATGGAGGCTCTGTCCGTGGAGGAACGGAAGGACATGATTGGATTATTAGGGTTCCTATTCTTTGGCTTTGGGATTGCCCTGAATCGGAAGAATGACAACACAAATTCACCCAGCCGCTGTCTGTGGTAAGAAGGGATGAATTAGATTGGTAATTGAGGAACTGAACACTGGTCCGGAGGAATGAACATCTCAGGTGAACTTTAACAGGAATGAACAATGGGTAACAGGAATGAACACTGATTATGATCCGGACAAACAGGAATGAACACTGTATTTGGACCTAATCAAACAGGAATGGGAGGTCAGCCGGGCAATCTTCAATGGGTATCTCCCTTCAAGGGAACTGAAAACATCTGAAGTTATGGCTAACACACACAACACAATCTCAGAATGAACATACCCGATCCACCCCCTCCAACCGTCTGCCTGTTTATCTATCTCCTCTCCCACTCCATACAAAAATCCCAAGGAATGAGTCACTGGTTATGTTCAGGAATGAACAACAAGGAATGAACATAGGGTAACAGGAATGAACACTGGTGGTAGGGATGGACTTGGTAACAGGGATGAACACTGGTAACAGGAATGAACACTGGTAACAGGAATGAACACTGGGTAACAGGAATGAACAATGGGTAACAGGAATGAACACTTGATAACAGGAATGAACATGGGGTAAAAGGAATGAGCACTGGTAACAGGAATGAACACTGGTAACAGGGATGAACACTTGGTAACAGGGATGAAGACTGGTAACAGGAATGAACACTGGTAACAGGAATGAACACTGGTAACAGGAATGAACAATGGTAGGACTCCTTTAGTATGAGTGAAGGCAGATGAAGATGGATCACACCTTATAATGCTGACATTGATTATACATTGAGTTATTGTCGACAGCATATTCACCTGGGATGAGCACTGTTTAATCAGGTAATCATTTATATTCCTAAATCACTATTAAATTTGAGGAATGTAACTGATCTCCATTCAATTTAGCCTGTTTCCACTGAAACACAATCACAAAAAAAAATCTTGTGTTTATTGAGAAAGTGAAAGCCTTAAATAACCCATAATCCTTTGCACACATTTAAATTCACAAAAATAAACTAATGGAAGTTGGTACTGAGCTCATCTGAGTTTATTATGAAATGTGAGACAAAAATAATGTTTTCAGACATGAAAGCATTGATGTTATCTTTTGTTTTGCTGTAAATGAATCACTTAAAGGAACACGCCAACCTTTTGGGACTTTAGCTTATTCACCGTATATCCCCCAGAGTTAGATAAGTCCATACATACCATTCTCATCTCCGTGCCATAACTCTGTCTGACACACCCACCGCTAGCCTAGCTTAGCACAAAGACTGGAGGTAAACAGCTCCAGCTAGCCTACTGCTCAATAAGTGACAAAATAATGCCAACATTTTCCTATTTACATGTTGTGATGTGTATAGTTACATCATGTAGTTTACATCAAAGTCAGCATGTTCTTTTAACACTAAACTGCCAATAATGTAAGCCACTGGGAGACGGCAGATGGCTGTCATTCACTGTATTGCGTTAATAGAAAGCCATATTTGTAATACAGATAATTTTTCCAAAACTAAGTTTAAATAGTATTTTTGTGACATGACGGCAGGGGGCAGGAACATGTGTGACGTATCCATGCACACTTACTACTAGACCGTCTCATTCTAGTGTTTATTGCTGAGGAGGATTCGAGTCTACAAGCCTCAGAAGGACTGGAGTAGGGCGGACACAGCCTCAGTAGGATTCTGTTTGAGAAGCACCCATTGATCCTACTGACCTTGATCAGCTGCTTCAGGTGTGTTTAATTAGGACCAGAGATAAACTCGCTGGAAAAATTGGACACCTCTGCCATAGTGCTTTCTTTTGATATTGAGGCATTAATAGATTTTCGAAAAAATAGGATAAATAAACAGAATTTAATGATACTATAATCATAGCTAGAATATAATGAATCATATTGTGTTTAGTATATTAACATTCTTGAATGTGACTGTATGTATGAGAACTGAACTGACTTGTTCTTAAATAATATCATGCTTTCTTTTTCAGATTTCAGAGAACCCAAAGGAATGAGGCAGTCTGATGTAAGATAGGTTATTAAATCCTGAACCATTGGACCACCTGTAGTTATAATGACATCAGACTTCTGAAGCTAATTTTATTTTAAAAAGGTTGTAATGCTTTTGTCCGATTTGTCCCCTTTCTTTTATAAAGAATGATCTTTTATAGCTTTTTTTTGTCATTGATTGTGTTAAACTGTCAAATAAAATAAACTGACTCAACCAAGGTGTCATTTATATTTTTAAAGGTTTTCCTCAAACTTTGAAATAATCAGGAATTTGTTGATGTGTAGTTGAAATATTAATGTTATTTCAACATTAACTTGGTACATCATAAGGCAACATTGTTTTATGTTGTAGTTACATTTCAGTTGTATTTTCAGTTTCAACAAAAGTGACTTCGAATCAACATCACATTGTAACATTCATCAAAAAAAATATAACCATTGATTATTGTTCATTTCAATATTTGATTTAGCAGCAGTGATGTAAAATCAATCATAGTGTAATGTTGATTCAATGACATTATCATTGATTTGTGGTTGAAATCTCAACATTGTTTCAACATTAACTGAGGGTACAAACGTGATACTGAAGCAACATCACTTTGTAACATTAAATCAATGCAATTAGCATTTGATGCATCAACATCAACTCATCAACACAGCAATAACATTGTTTCAATGATTGATAGCTAACAATTAAACAATGACAGAAAACGTTTTCTTCAACCAAACTGAGTGAACTTCCTGAACGTCTTAGTGTGTGCATAAATACAGTGCCAGACCAGGATTTCTGTTTCTGTGAAACACACCAGACTGTCTGCTTGTGTATGCTGTATCACATCTCGCAACGTAAAACCAGTAGGCTATTGGATTATTGTAGAAAATAAAATCTGTGAGCAACAAAGGTTATGATTCTCATGATAATCTTGACAAATTTTGAAGCCTAAATACAATCAGCAGAAGTCAAAAGCTCACATGACTTTAATATTACCATCCTTAAACTAAAAACCACATTTTCCCTGATAGTTTGCAAGAGTGTGACTATTAACTGTGAAAGCGATAGTGAGTAGATGAGTTTACCTAATGATGTATTTTATGACATACTTGGCTCAAACAACTGTTGAGGAGGTTCAACAATAAAAAGCTTTCAACTCTAGAAAAAAGGGCAATGCTCAATCTACGAAGATTAATTTATCTTTGTATTTAAAAATGATGTTTCAACCAAGGATTTACACACAGTCTCTTGTATGGATAGTATGGATAACAGTGCCATCTGCTGGCTCATAAATATTATGGCAGCCATGATGCCTGGAAATGCAACCTGCACCATTCAGCCAACCAACTAGAGTTCTGACACACAAAGTGAATGTGACTGAACAGAAAGTGAGGCTTTATGTATTATCGTCCACGTGACTCGTCTGAAAACGATCCATCGATACAGGGCTTCAGTCGAACGTGTGCATTAGAGCCTCATAACATCACTAATGGAGATGAAGAAAGCCTGAATACATTCATTTGGAAATATGCACAAAATGTTATCATGTTGTGTTTGACCTGATGTAAGATGTTCCCATATAATACGTGTTTAAGAGTTTGATAAGTGGCCTGTTTTCCTCTTAAACCTGCCCAATCAGTCAACTGAGTACAAACCCGATTCCAAAAAAGTTGGGACACTGTACAAATTGTGAATAAAAAAGGAATGCAATCATTTACAAATAAACTTATATTTTATTCACAGTATAATATAGATAACATATCAAATGTTGAAAGTGAGACATTTTGAAATGTCATGTCAAATATTGGCTCATTTTGGATTTCATGAGAGCTACACATTCCAAAAAAAGTTGGGACAGGGAGCAATAAGAGGCGGAAAAGTGAAATGTACATATAAGGAACAGCTGGAGGACCAATCTGCAACTTATTAGGTCAATTGGCAACATGATTGGGTATAAAAAGAGCCTCTCAGAGTGGCAGTGTCTCTCAGAAGTCAAGATGGGCAGAGGATCACCAATTCCCCAATGCTGCGGGCCAAACATACTGGAGCAATATCAGAAAGGAGTTTCTCAGAGAAACACTGCAAAGAGTTTGAAGTTCTCATCATCTACAGTGCATAATATCATCCAAAGATTCAGAGAATCTGGAACAATCTCTGTGCGTAAGGGTCAAGGCTGGAAAACCATACTGGATGCAGTGATCTCCGGCCCTTAGACGGCACTGCATCACATACAGGAATGCTACTGTAATGGAAATCACAACATGGGCTCAGGAATACTTCCAGAAAACATTGTCGGTGAACACAATCCACCGTGCCATTCGCAACTGTTCTGATTCGCAACTGAAAACTGTTCTGTGGTCAGACCAATCAAAATCTGAAGTTCTTTTTGGAAAACTGGGACGCCATGTCATCCGGACTAAAGAGGACAAGGACAACCCAAGTTGTTGTCAGCGCTCAGTTCAGAAGCCTGCATCTCTGATGGGATAGGGTTCATGAGTGCGTGGCATGGGCAGCTTACACATCTGGAAAGGCACCATCAATGCTGAAAGGTATATCCAAGTTCTAGAACAACATATGCTCCCATCCAGACGTCGTCTCTTTCAGGGAAGACCTTGCATTTTCCAACATGACAATGCAAGACCACATACTGCATCAATTACAACATCATGGCTGCGTAGAAGAAGGATCCGGGGACTGAAATGGCCAGCCTGCAGTCCAGATCTTTCACCATAGAAAACATTTGAGCATCATAAAGAGGAAGATGCCACAAAGAAGACCTAAGACAGTTGAGCAACTAGAAGCCTGTATTAGACAAGAATGGGACAACATTCCTATTCCTAAACTTGAGCAGCTTGTCTCCTCAGTCCCCAGACGTTTGCAGACTGTTAGAAAAAGAAGAGGGGATGCCACACAGTGGGAAACATGGCCTTGTCCCAACTTTTTTGAGATGTGCTGATGCCATGAAATTTAAAATCAACTTATTTTTCCCTTAAAATTATACATTTTCTGAGTTTAAACATTTGATATGTCATCTATGTTGTATTCTGGATAAAATATTGAAATTTGAAACTTCCACATCATTGCATTCTGTTTTTATTCACAATTTGTACAGTGTGCCAACTTTTTTGGAATTGAGTTTGTAAATAAGTTTGGAACACATTCAATTATTCAAAAAAACAATGTATGCTCAATGTTGATTAATGCAGTCAGATAATTAAATAGCCAGATAAGTACACCATTATGAAATTTTATTTTTCAGCTTTGACAGAGAGGACTGGTTTCTTCTGGAGGGCTCAGACTTTGGAAACATTTAAAAACATAAAACATTTTTGTTTTTTTCCCTAATGTTGTTAACAATCAGGGATGGCAACTCTGGTCCTGGATGGCCCCTGTCCTGCAGAGTTCAGCTCCAGCCGTAATACAAACTTTCTAGCAATCCTGAAGACTTTGATTAGCTTGTCTCTCTAAACCTCACTTTCTCTGAGAGCTGCTCTGCTCTGATTGGTCAGATGGCAGAAACCAAGCGCTCATTATCATATCTGAATCTCAGCTCTTGACACTCAGTGATAGGAACAGTAACGATGGCGTGGGTTTTACCGTATCACTCTCAGCAGATAACAGCGTCTTCTCCACATGAACAACACCAACCAAACTCTTCCAGTCTCAGAGACAACTACAGTGTGTGAGGGCGTGGCCAGGGGCGGACTGGCCATCTCGAGCACTGGGCGTTTTCCCGGTGGGCCGCTGGACAATGTGGGCCGGCCCGTTGCTACGTAAATATATTATGTAAATTATAGTAAAATTACGTACCATATCTTTCCGTCAGCCCAGACGAATGGCATGCGTGCCCCACTTGAGGCAAAACTGTCAGTGGTCTAAAAGTGCTCAATGTCAAAATGTGAGATATCCAATGAAATTGAAGGATGCAGGATTTATTGTCCACAGAAACCGAGCAGCGCGGCACTTGAATGTGAGCTGAGGTAAGATAAACAGCTGAACACGAGTCAATACCGCAATATGTCACGACTGTTTACGATTTAAAAAATGTTAAACGACGGAGATTCATTTCCAGGGATGTAAACTACTGCTGACCTTTTCCAATTTCTCAGATTTGAATGCCTTTTACATTATTCGTCACACAATGCACAAATAAACATTAACGTAGCAGTTTTCAGCATATCAGAGTGAATGTTTGTGTATCTGACTGTCTTCAGTCATTTCACAATCATTTGAAAATTATTCATAAAACTAAAAATAGAATTCTCAAATGTAAAACTGGCAACTTTCATATTCAAGCAGCCTATGTCCCATGTAGGAAAGTGTCATGTACTGAAATAAATATATAATTTGCTAGTTTTATAACGCGCATCATTTTACACACAGGCAATCAAAAGTTTGAAATAACTGTTTTTGAAAGAAGGCTGAATTTATTTGATCAAAAATACAGTAAAATCACAAATATTAAGAAATATAAATACAATTTCCAATAGCTGTTTTCTATGTGAATATATTGTATAATGTTATTTATTTCTGTGATCAAAGCTGACTTTTCAGAATCATTACTCACTTCAGCGTCACATGATCCTTCAGAAATCATTTTAATATGCTATGCTGTATTTTTTATATAATTTTTAAACTTAAACAATTTAAACAATTTGAGCTCTGTTCCATAAAATGACAGATGTCAAGCTCATGATTAGATACACACTATGACCACTAGAAAGGCACTATAAAACAGTCCACATTCTGCAATACATTCTAAGTCTTCAAGACCAGGGCTTTTCAAACTGGGGTCCGGGTCCCCAGAAAATTTCAGGGAATAAAAAGACAAAGCAAAAATGGATAGTCTACTGAACATTCAAACTGTTCTATTTGTAAATGTTTCTCTCCTTTCTTGCTTTCCAGAATTGTATATGTTTGCATACATTTATTGTGAATGTTGCTTATACAAATAATGTTTAATTGAAAATGTTCTTCTTCAGGTTTATACATCCAATATTAAGTATAGCCAATTTAAGTTTGGAAACAATATATTGTAAGCTATTTATAATGCCACACTTAGTATTTGTTTAACAGTTTAAATGTTTTTTTTTTTTTTTTTTGCATACATACATAATAATATATAGATGGATTTTAGGAAGAGGGTCCCTCATAAAAGGTTCATCATATTTGGGGGTCCTTGCCATCATAAAGTTTGAAAACCCCTGTTCTAGACCATAGCATTGCATATAGACTGATTTTATGGTAGGTATTGAACTCTAGTTATATTAAACTTCACTGTATGGAAAAGAGAATTAAAAATTTGTAATACACACACACACACACACACACACACACACACACATATATATATATATGCAAGCGATGACAAATCGTTTGAATCCTCCAAACAACACACATTCACGAACAAACGTTCACATTGGCACATTTACATATCCTTTTTTTCACAAAACAAAACAAATAGACGTCTTTCATTTATACACAAATCCAGACAGACACCTGTCTGAAGTGTAGAAAATACATACAAATAAAAACGCGATTGTATTTTATTCCTACCTAAAGAATGCATATACTTATAAAAATATAAGAACAAAATATGTTTTAAAAAGAGCTCTGGTTAGCCCAGCACACACACACACACACACACACACACACACACACACACACACACACACACACACACACACACACACACACACACACACACACACGTCTTTCTGGGGACTCTCTATAGACGTAATGGTTTTTATACTGTGCAAACTGTATATTCTTACACTAACCCTACTCATCACACAAAACTTTCTGCATTTTTACATTTTCAAAAAAACTCATTCTGTATGATTTATAAGCTTTTGTACCCATGGGGACCTCAATTTAGGTCCCCACAGTGACACAAGTCCCCACGAGTCTGTTCTTCAAGTCCCCACCAGGCCAGAAAAAACATGTACACACATGCTTCTTATCAGTCAGATTGAAAGTAACTAGTAACTACTGGAGTAGTTTTTTCATCAAATACTTTCTTACTCTTACTCAAGTAACTTTTATGATTGTTACTTTTACTTTTACTTGAGTAAATATTTCCGTAAGTACTTGTACTTTTACTTGAGTACAGATTTTGGCTACTCTGCCCACCTCTGGGTGCCACCTTTTCTGAACCACCAATCACCCAGTCCAGAAGTAGAGACTGACAGGACCCATCTATTCCCCTCACTAACTGTCCACTGAAATGGTGGAAAGAAAATGCTCAAATGGACCCCCTTCTTTCCCCTCTTGCTAAGGCTTACCTCACAGTTCCAGCAACTTCTGTTCTGCCATTTTCTGAAAATGTAGACATGCTGTTTTGTTTTTGTTTTTTTGCAACTGTAAGTAACCTAAACCACCCCTAAAGCTGTTTGTGTTGAACTTACTTGAACCGAACACTACTTCAAAAATGAGCTAAAGCAACACAATTGCTCTACACTTTGTCCTAACTTAATTTGATTGTGTTCAATCCACTTATGTCAAATTGAAGTTTACTTAATCTGTGTTGCGATTACATGAATGATTTGTGTTGCATTAACTGAAACTGGGCAGGGCTTGTTAGTTCCCAGCATGCTTTGCATATGGCTAAATCAAGAGAGCGTAAATATTGTTATTTTATATGTAAAAGTGTTATTTTATGTATTTTTGAGCAAGATGAGAAAGGGGGGACTTGATTGTCCAGTCTTCCTAGCATTGTTCGGGAAGCAGACACACTCTGTCAGTTTAAATCTAGACTAAAAACGCATCTCTTTACTATGGCTTACACATAAAACATTATCAATTTCTATTGTTCAAATCAGTAAATGATTGTTAGGCTGCATTAACTAGGTCAGCCGGAACCGGGAACACTTCCCATAACACCTGATGTACTCGTTACATCATAAGAAGAATGGCATCTACGCTAATGTTAGTCTCTCTGTTTATCCCGAGGTTTACTGCAGTCAGCCGGATCCGGGCCGTATCCAGATCAGATGGTGGACCAGCGCCTGGACATGACCAACGCATCCCTGAAATGTCTGCAGAGAGCGTGTCAAATAAACTCCCCCCGTAAATGCTGCATCGACACAACATCCTCATTAAACCCGTCTTCGGCGTGACGACTCCAATCTCTCGAATAATCTAACAAATATCAATTTGCCTAATATGAATTAAGACCTGCTATGTTGCCAGAATTATAATCATACACTGTTTGTTCGTCGGCCAGAGGAGAACTGGCACCCCGACTGAGCCTGGTTTCTCCCAAGGTTTTTTTCTCCATTCTGACCCTGAAGGAGTTTTGGTTCCTTGCCACCGTTGCCTCTGGCTTTTGGCTTGCTCAGTTGGGGACACCTAAATTTCATCTATATTACCGATCTGCCCGCATTGATGCTATATGATACTTGAAATTAGCTGGATAACATCACCGTTTCACCAGAACGGCTGTACAAATTCTGTTGCATTATTTTACTTTTAACAATGTGAAGCTGCTTTGAAACAATTGGACTTGTTAAAAGCGCTATATAAATAAAGGTGATTTGATTTGATTTGATTGTGTTTAATAGTGTTTATTATTGAATTATGTTGGAATTATTAGAAGAATTTAAATGACATTGGGTTACCATTGTGGAGAAGAGTGGAGCATTTGCTTAGGCTGTGGACTGATACAGCTAACGTCATGACGGCTTTGCTGAAGGAGCTTTTAATGCTGATGCTAAAGATGTTAACGTGTGTTATTATTAGCTAAAAGTTTGTCAACTAGCTAGTGCAGTGTAATAATTCAGTTGTGTAACATTAAAATATATGAAATTGAAGTGGATGAATGAATATATGAAATTGAATGCCTGAATCATGTCAGGGAGCCAGATAAAATTCACTTTGAGACTACTTAATTTGCTCACTTAAAATGTATTAATTCCATGATGTTGAAGTTACATGAACAAATTGTGTTTGTTTAACTTAAGTGATTCATGTGGGACCGACGTACACAATTAAATCATGTAAATCCAACACACTTTTTTTTTTTCAGTGTACAACCAAGACTATCATTAAACACTGTTGAAGTTTTGAAAATAAACCTGTTATTTGAATATCAGTGTTATTTTTTTAATTTAGTTCAAAATATTGCGGTACACATCGTATCGTGAACCCAGTATCGTTAGTATATCGTTACACCCATAAATAAAAACACCTTTTACAAATCTATTGCAAATGTTTTATTGAAAGTAACAATCTTTTCAAATACAATTAACTATCATCTAATACAATTAGATATTAAGTGTCAGGGTTTGTTCCATGGATGGCTCAGCTAAACAGGCCAATAATACTAATGTCGAATTAAAACATCTACAAATGTATAAAACGGATCAGAGATCAGGTAAAACCCACAGACACTTGTTCAATGGTTCTCAGTGACTGCTCATGATCCATGGTTCTCAGAGATCATCACCCGCTAGCGGTGAACCATTGACATTTCGAAGTGTTTCGAAACAGCGATGACGTAACGAAGTCTCGTTTACTGAAATCACGTGACTTTGGCAGTTTGATACAAGCTCCGAGCCAACTGATTCGAGACAGAAGACTGGGAAAGCTTTGAAGCTTCATGAAGCAGTGTTGTGTAACTGCCATCACTATCCATACTGTAGCGATGGGCATTAAAAAAGCTCTTTTGACTCAGCTCACTGAAAAGGCTCACTTTTGGCTCACAGCTCTTTAAAAAAACAAATGTTTTAACTATGATTTTGATTATAATAGGTGTGAAAACAATTCTAATTAAATTATTAAATGAAATCATACTCACGGTGTCTCACAATTTCTTTAAAATGCATTGATTTGTTATGAAAAATAATTAAAATAACATTTGCATTTAAATTACAACATTTTAATGTATAGAAACAACATAAAAAAAAACAATTTGAATCTGAACAACATAATGTTCTTCTTTATTGTCATGTTATCACCAGTATGAACTATCTCACTAGTTATGTTACACACACACACACACACACACATCACTACTATACTGCATTTCTGAGCGCTCCATTGATTATCTGTTTCCTGGTTTTGACCCTGTTTGCCTGTGCTCCTGCCCTGGTATAGGTTAGGTTTGTTAACCTGGGTTTTGACCTTTGACTGTTTTTGGACTTTGATTGTGGATTGCCATTTCAATCAATGCTGCGTTTGGATCCTCAGCCTTTGTGTCTCGGAGAGGTATATGTCAGTTGTTTTGTCACACCAGTAATGTCTTTTTATAAGGCATGTTTATGAAAGCAACTTAAATGTCTTAAAAGGCCTAATCCTGGCTTAATCTAAAACCTGTCTGTGAAACCGGACTAAAAGATTTAACCCTCTATGGTATGCACTATGTTGATAAAAATACTATTATTATTTTTTCAAATATGTTTTTATTACATGAAATAGCTTCAATCATACAAACCAAAGATGATTTGAGATTTTATTTTTATAAAATTATGATTTTCTTTTCTATTTAAATGCACATTTCTTTTAGATATTGATAGATTTATATACTTGGGATTCATGAAAACCAAAATAAGCAGATCCTTATCATTTAATCCATATTGTTCCCTATAAACTGGCTAAATCTTCCTCATTCTCATCACTCTTCCTATTGCCCTTTCTGTATTTATTTTCTGAAAAGAAGAAATTATTTTTTTATTAAACACAATTTTGTTACTTATACATAAACACAACTATATTACAATAAACACTTTAAATAAATCAATAACTGCGTTCCCAAATGGAAACATTGATATTTTCTCAATTTACAGTAAAATTGAGGTTCTTGAACAAATTGTTCTTTTGAGTCGGTTCTCAGCAAGTAACCGGTTGAGCCGGTTCATTATTCAAACTGAACCGAATTTTAGTTCCAGGTTGATGACGCAAGATGCAAAAGCCGAAGTAGCACGTCCGACTAAAAAGGAACAGAAAGAGCCGGTTCAACCATCTGACGAAGTTTGCCGAGGATCACCGAGGATTCTGATGAGTGAGTTGGCGACGCAAGTCTGAGGGACGTCCTGGAAATATGCTTATTATGACTACTGTTATTAAATAACATTTTATTAAAACCTTTCTGTCGAGAGATGTAAGTTTATGCAGATTATATTTTAAGTTGTTAAGTGAAACTTATACGTTTAGCCTCCTAAGACCCAAGCTTTGGTTTGGCTTGCATTTGAGATTTCTTCTAGCTATTTGGGGTTAGGAGGAACCAATAAATATATCACCAAATATTATCTTTGAACATAAAGCTCTTTTTGAAAAAAATTATGTCCACATATGCGGACACTCGCTCTGTATTCACAGAAAAACAATCAAGACACCATTGTGTAACAAAGGGCGAGCTTGGCACACCTGTTTTTGTGCAGTTTCTCCCATTCTTCTGTGCAGGACCTCTCAAGCTCCATCAGGTTGGATGGGGAGCGTCGGTGCACAGCCATTTTCAGATCTCTCCAGAGATGTTCAATCGGGTTCAAGTCTGGGCTCTGGCTGGGCCACTCAAGGACATTCCCAGAGTTGTCCCGTAGCCACTCCTGTGTTATCTTGGCTGTGTGTTTAGGGTCATTGTCCTATTGGAAGATGAACCTTCACCCCAGTCTGAGGTCCAGAGCGCTCTGGAGCAGGTTTTCATCAAGGATGTCTCTGTACATTGCTGCACTCATGAGCGTGATCCTGACTAGTCTCCTAGTTCCTGCCGCTGAAAAACATCCCCACAGCATGATGCTGCCACCACCATGCTTCACTGTAGGGATGGGATTGGCCAGGTGATGAGCGGTGACTGGTTTCCTCCAGACATGACGCTTGCCATTCAGTCCAATGAGTTCAAACTTTGTTTCATCAGACCAGAGAATTTAGTTTCTCATGGTCGGAGAGTCCTTCAGGTGTCTTTTGGCAAAGTCCAGATGGGCTGTCATGTGCCTTTTACTGAGGAGTTGCTTCCGTTGCTTCCGAGGAGGTGGCCACTGTGCTCATTAGGACCTTCAATGCTGCACTGTCTGTAATGTGTGCTGTATGTGCAAAACTCTTAGGAATCTTCTCCGAGATGTGGATTACTCATTGGTCAATTATATCCGACATAAAGGATCCGTGAATAAAACTGTGACCGCACAAACACCATTAACTTCAGTGAATGAAAGGCAATAATCAGCTAAACGCACTCACACAAATAACTTTATTCGATTGTTTCAATATGCACTGACACAGATTACTTTATTTGAATGTTTCCTTGATATAACATGACACTGAGTTGTTTGAAAGGAAATGAACAGTGGCATCATTGCATGATGATGTCAGGAACCTGTGAATCGGCTTTTTGAACCGATTCATTGAGCCGATTCATTGAGCCGACTATGTTAGTTTATTTGTGAATAAAAATATCTAATTTGCTTATCAAAGATGCTGCAAAAAAGTCGCCCTTGAGAAGAGATGTTTAGAAATTAGGTTGTTAGAGTGATTTCTGGAGTCTTCCGTGTGAGGGTAACAGCGGGAAAGAGAGTTTTGGAGGGCCATTAAAATGTCATGTGACTTAAAAACAGCACATCATTGGCTACCTTAAGGCCTGCCCTTTTAATTCCCATAGTGCAATTTCTTGAATTTTTTCCTGAATAACAAGTAAACACAAGTAGAATGAGTAGAAATTAATTGTTGCCATAATGGCAACACTGTACCATAAAGGGTTAAGTTGGGAAACATTGGTTCTAACAAAATAATTTATTTGCTTGTCAAATTTGAACTCAAAAAGACTCCTAAGTTCTTTACATGAGTGCAGATATTAGCTTGCAATGGCCCCAAATTAGAGTTAAAACCGTCTAAAGAGCGAGAGGGGCCAAATAAGATGACTTCTGTATCGCTGTGGTTTAACTGAAGAAAGTTATCACCCATTCAACTTCAGAGAATCTTTCTGCTCTTTTTTTTTTTTTTTTTTTTTTTGGTGAAAAACCTAGGACTAGTTCGCAAAAGTACGTTTTTTAAAAACAAAATAGCCGTAAATGTTAAAAGGATGATCGAATCTGAGATGTGTGTTTAATCAGTGGGGGCCTAAACTATTGTAAAAATATTTACAACTTTTAAATAATAGCTTCCCCCCAAATCATATGTTTTATACAGTATACAATATTTATATTTATATATTGTTAATAATTCTCACGCTCAGTCTGAAGTTTGCTAGTGGCATTTCTTGTCAAAGGTAACATGCAGTATTATAGAAGAGGACACAGTAAGCTAGGATGAGTTTACTTTTTACCCAACGAGGGCCAAGATTCAAGAGTCACAGTTTGCTACTGTGATTAGTTCATCTTGAGCCAAGGATTCCAGCGATATATAAAACCCTTGAGTCTGCAACTAATGCCTCAGTGATGTTGTAGACAGGGTTGGGTACTACCATTCCTCAACCTTTCAAGCCTCTAAGACTTGTGGTTTGGAAGGCTGAAAATCCTAACAATTACAATAGGGTTTCAGCGCTACGCACTTGAATGCCTGGTAATTAGAAAGAACAAAGATAACTGAAGTCCACATTAACCCAGGAATAGACAAATCACTCACTTTTCCCAAAAAATGGGAGTAAAAAAAAAAAAAAATATATATATATATATATATATATATATATATATATATATATATATATATATATATATATATATATATATATATATACACACACCTAAAGGATTATTAGGAACACCATACTAATACTGTGTTTGACCCCTTTCGCCTTCAGAACTGCCTTAATTCTACGTGGCATTGATTCAACAAGGTGCTGAAAGCATTCTTTAGAAATGTTGGCCCATATTGATAGGATAGCATCTTGCAGTTGATGGAGATTTGTGGGATGCACATCCAGGGCACGAAGCTCCCGTTCCACCACATCCCAAAGATGCTCTATTGGGTTGAGAGCTGGTGACTGTGGGGGCCATTTTAGTACAGTGAACTCATTGTCATGTTCAAGAAACCAATTTGAAATGATTGGCGCTTTGTGACATGGTGCATTATCCTGCTGGAAGTAGCCATCAGAGCATGGGTACATGGTGGTCATAAAGGGATGGACATGGTCAGAAACAATGCTCAGGTAGGCCGTGGCATTTAAACGATGCCCAATTGGCAATAAGGGGCCTAAAGTGTGCCAAGAAAACATCCCCCACACCATTACACCACCACCACCAGCCTGCACAGTGGTAACAAGGCATGATGGATCCATGTTCTCATTCTGTTTACGCCAAATTCTGACTCTACCATCTGAATGTCTCAACAGAAATCGAGACTCATCAGACCAGGCAACATTTTTCCAGTCTTCAACTGTCCAATTTTGGTGAGCTTGTGCAAATTGTAGCCTCTTTTTCCTATTTGTAGTGGAGATGAGTGGTACCTGGTGGGGTCTTCTGCTGTTGTAGCCCTTAATATATATATTAAGAATTATAACATATATTACAATAATTGAGACTTGAAATTTAAATTCAGTTCTAGTTAACTGGTTGACTTTTACAAGACAAATACTTTCAAAATGTTATTTAACTTATTACCATTTAGACATTTCTACAACCACTACCTAATCAAATAATTAAAGAATCATAATCATGAGAATAAACTTTTACTCACTGTTTATTTTTATTATGATACAGCTGATTACAAACATCTCGGTTACGACTGTAACCTTAGTTCCCTGAATAGGGAATGAGATGCTGCGTCACCGCTTTGGGAACGCCTCTGCATGATTGTGTCGTGAAGCACGTATGTCATCAGTCCAATAGAGAGATGGAACGTCATAGGCAGGTGACGTCATAGATCCAAAAACTATAAAGCACCCCGGCAAACACACGCCGTTAGCTTCTGGAAAGGCCTGAAACAAGGTGCTTGCGGGCATGCAAGGAATATGGCAGGGTGACGCGGCATCTCGTTCCCTATTCAGGGAACTAAGGTTACAGTCGTAACCGAGACGTTCCCTTTCAAGGGAACTCGCGCTGCATCACCGCTTTGGGAACGAGAATAAACACGTCCCCATACAAGGCCGGATGCCCGTCTGTGGCATGGAGTTAAGAGGCGAGCACCTGAGACCCAGCATTAACGTCAAGTTCATAGAATCTAATAAAGGTGTGCGGAGAAGTACCGGCTGTAAAAGCCTGACTCTCTGTCTGGGGGCGAGGGACCCTCTCTATAGCCTCCTTTCGAGTCTGTACTTCCTGAGTCATCACCAATGCCTGCTCGGGGCCCACTACAGTGGAGAGGACCCTGTTGAAACTGGGAGGACGGCATCTGAACTGAATGGCGTACCCAATTCTTATGCACTGCAGGACCCAACGAGAAATATGTGGCAAATTCTCCCACTCTGTCACAAAATCTACTAAGGGAACAGCCTCTCGAGACTGGCCTCTGATGTGCTCTGCACTGTGAGCACAGTGCCCTGAAGCGGCAAGCTGGCAGGGAACAACTGGCTCAACAGCGCTAACTCCCTTCTCAGAGGGCGCGAGTCATCGTCCTGGCACTCGGGCGGGGTTGGTGGATCGGCCCTGTGAGTGCACCGTGGACGCACGGGTACCGTATGCTGCGGTAAGCACCGTCCGTCCGTGGAGGGGATCACCCTCACAGTCCTGGGCCCGAAGGCGTCAGGACTTTTTTCGACGCAGCCCTTGTCTTGGCTTTCGAGCCCGTGCCGCGGTGAATGCGAGCCGGGACGCTCTCCTCAAAGAGTGCCCGGCGGGATCGGCTGCTCTCCCAGACAAGCAACGTACATCGGGTGTGTATCCCCGTCCGTGATGAAACGTGGACAAGGAGGAACACACTTTCTGAAGCGCTGCTCGCTCGCCATATTACTCTCTTTTATTCTCTCAATATTTTGTGTAAGAAAACAAGAAAAGTCTGAACTCAGACACAACACAGAGAGAAAGACAAATGACACAGAGCGCTTGTTGAAGGCAACAGAAGCTAACCGAGTGTGTTTGCCGGTGTGCTTTATAGTTTCCAGGTCTATGACGTCACCCGCCTATGATGTTCCGTCTTTCTATTGGACTGATGACATACGTGCTTCACGACGCAATCAAGCAGAGGCGTTCCCAAAGCGGTGACGCAGAGCAAGTTCCCTTGAAAGGGAACATGGACCACAATGGTTATTATTTAAAGGTACACAAATCACTATTATTTAGAAAGACAATTCTGCTGGTTTTTATGCTAGTGGTGTTTTAATTAATGTTCCCCATACTGTTCTCTCTTGTTCACTGTACACCACCTGTTCTGTTGTGCACTAATTTTCTAAAGCTCTTGATAGCCTCTGCTCACCCCGAGGCCCTGAGACCTTTTTTTCATTAAAAACACAGTTCCTGCAACCACAAGAGCAACCAGAACCATTACACCAACAGCTACACCAGCCTTTTCTCCTCCAGACATTTGAGAAGATGACATGTCAGACTCTGACACTATTTTCATTCGGTTAATCTCACTAGGTTTTGCCAGTCGCCATATCTCACTTTCTCCAACTCTCACCCAAGAACGGTCACCTTCTGTCATTACAGCTACAGTATTTGTTGCAGTCATGCCAACCAGTGGTTTTTGCGTGAATGGTGGGAGACGGATAGGCTTTAACTGACCATCAGTGAACGCACCAGACCGCACACAGTACAGCACTTCACAGCCATCACTAATGGCAGCAAGATGTTGGCTGAACTGAGGTGGACAGCGAGTTTGACCACTTGTGAGAGGGTTGCCAGACTGGCAGCTGAAGAAACCACCAAATGGCACAGAGAATCTTGTTCCAGCCTCATAATCATTGCTCAGACAAACCATCATGCCATTAGACAAGAACCTTAGAGCACTGTAGTTTGGAGGACAGCTATTGGATTTGGTCAGAGGGTTTTGCAAAGATGGTCCAAACAGACCTCCAAACAGGTATCCTGAGTATTCATGGTCTGTCAGAGTTGTGGAACACCAATAAGTGTCCACTTTTGCATAACGGACATGATAAACATTATTACAAATAATCTGTGTACAACTTGACCACCCAAGGAAACCACAATCTGTAGAATATTTGTAGCACTCTTGTTGAGTATAACCTTTTTTCACTGTTTCAGAGCGTAATAAGGTAGGATAGTAAAGTGGAGGGCAAGAATAATCACCAGTGACTGGGTTTTTCTGTGCTGTCTCATCACAGATAGTAGTTCCATCTGTTGTCAGTGGAGTGCATTGTTGGTAAATGCCACCAAAGGTAAGATTGGTGACTGGACCCTCACAGGAAGCATCATCTATGTTTGCCTGGAAGTTGAAATTTGGGGAATCTGGATTTACACACCCTGGACTTCTGTTCATTCTATAGTATTGAAATGCAGCCTGCTGAACTGATGAAGCCATTTTGTTTACTGTTAGTGCCGGGAGGTCTGGGAATGTGGATGGATTAAGAAAATAGTGCAGCGGTAGTCCAGAGCGGTCAATAGCCACCAGATTATTGAGCGTACTCTCTTGCCACTTCTGCAGAGTCATGCCTGGGTAGAATAAATCTCCACCATGGCTATGAATTAAAGAATATGCAACGTTGCTCTGATACTCCTGAGTTTGTGAACTTTCTTGGGATTCCTTGCTGCTAATATCAAATTTAAGTTTGTCAAAAAGTTCAAGCCTGCTGATGCAGAAACAGAAGACATATCTGACTGACTGCTGGAGACAAAAGACTTTTTTAAATAGTCCTCTTGCACCAAAGTAGCTCCAGCATCAACACTTGTGATGACATGGGTACCATAATCAAATATGAGTTTCTCTGACAGGTAAGTTGCTAGACGGGTTTGATTGTTGTTAATGGCATCTGCGATTTCCAAAGCCCGTTGAGCAAAGCGGGAATCCAGAGTGAAGTCAGGATACGCTTTTACTGTGTACAGGCGGTTACGGATCTGAAAAAAAGAAAAGAAATGTGTGTGTGTGTGTGTTTATGTGTTCATATTTAATGATCAATCATAATTGAAATAAATGTTCTTATAAATCATTATCAGCTCAGTCATAATAATAAGATAGATAAATGTAAGATTATATGTGACCCTGGACCACAAAACCAGTCATAAGTGTACATTTTTTGCATAGGACAACTGTTTGAAAATCTGGAAATCTGAGGATGATAAAATCTGATAAAATCAATATTCATTGTTTCATCAGTATTTTTATTTACGGTAGGAAATTTACAAAATATCTTCAGGGAACATGACCTTACTATCCTAATGATTTCTGGCATAAAAGAAAAATTAATAATTTTGACCCATTCAATATATTGCTGGCTATTGCCACAGATATACCCGTGAGACACAGGACTGGTTTTGAGCTCCAGGGTCACAAATATTATGGAATATCATTATTATTTTAGTAAAAGTAGCAGAATTTTGTTTATATGTAGCTGAAGATGTTTCAAAGTACTGAAGGAGGTGAATCAGGACCTGAAATATACTGCATACATGAAAACACACTTCTTAATGCTGGCATAAAAAAATTTATGTCAATTTATCTTCAACACATGAATAAGAAAACAGGTAAACAATAGCCAAATATGCAATATAGTGGTTTTGACTTACTTGAACCCGTGATGTTACAGAATTATCTTTCACTTGGTGGGTTTTCATCCGTTTGTTTTCTTCAGAGTATTTTCCGTTAAGCACAGAAAGGAAAGAAGCATCAGCATTAATGGAGCTTGACGTAGAGCTTGTCTGGTTCAGCCATGACATGATGATCTCAGAGTGTGTTTCCACTCCGCTCATCTTCTGTGGAATGACAAAGACTTCGTCTGGAATGAGATAGACACCATCTTCTGTGGTCTGACACTGGGAATAGCTCAGATTCATCACCCGTCCCATATCTATGTTGCGCAGGTTATCCCAGCCTCCACCTGGTAGAACCTCCAGCGCTGTCAAACTTGAGTCTTTACGACACACACGAAGTCCATTACTAGGATGAATGAGCGGATGAAGTTTGCAGACACTGATAAAACAGCAGAGCATCAGCAGACACAAGGCTCTTGACTCCATGATTGACAGATGTGTTCTGTGAGAAAGCACTGCCTTTTTTATCAAAGTCACAGGGGGTGTGGACTTCAGAAAGCTTTTAGCTGGTCACTTTCACTTTTGATGCTGAAGATGTCATTTTGAAATAGTTCTCTTTTTTAGTCTTGCAAGGCATAAGGCACTAATTTTAAACGTGACTTTATAACTAGCAATGAAGGAACACTGAGAGAGTCAGGCAGAAACTTTGTATCTCTATATGTCATCATTTTTGCTTTATTTTATTTGTAAAAAATCAATACTATTGGTTGTCCTTTACAAGCAAATATGTAGCCAGTGAGAAGTATTTAAAAGAGCTTGTGACTAAACCTGCTAACTTTATTGGCTCCTCAAACTGTCAGCCTCATAACTCCCCCCGCCTCTACAGTGAATGAAGTATCTGCTCAGTTTTAATATGTGATTTGAATCAATGCATGTTTGTGCAATTGTGTTATTTTAGTGCTTTAGGGAATTTTTACTTATCAAAATTGTGACGTGGAGAAAAAAAACTAAACACTGATCTAGCTGATATTCTTCGGGCCAATCTTATATTCATAATCAAAAAATCAGTTTGAATGTCTGCTGAGGAAAGTGATATCTTTGTCTTTGTCCTTTAAAAGGAGATTTCCCAACACAGCGCTAGTCAATGCATTTGTAAGTTGCATCTTGTTGTTTACAACCAGTCTATTTCAATATAAAAGTCTTTGCTACTGACTCACTCATGAAGACAGTCTTTGACCCAGTTCCTGTGAAGAGATGACCCAACACAAAAATGTATGCAATAAATGCCACAACAAAATTGTCTGAATGACAGGTCTGTAATATCAGCTGTGGCTCTCGTGACATGCCACTAAGTGATGGAACATCCCTTTTCAGGACTTGGAAATTCTGCCATTGTTGAAATGACTCCTGGTACTTTGGAAGATCTCTTTGCAAAATGTCAGTCACATGACTCTCACAAGATTTAGATTCTAACCTCTAACAAGCACCCAAACAACTTCTGTGTTTCCTGACTTTTAAAGGTGTTTATCAAACAAGGATGTGTATGTTATAGAGTAAATGAATTGGCCTAATAAAATCAGAAATCTCCCATTAGGAAGTACTGTAATACAAATACGCCTGAGTGTGGTTTGACATGTCTGATGCCATGCTGACATATGCAATTATATTCAACATCAGAGCAAGTCAAACCACACTTGTGTTTGTATTACTTCCTAATGAGAGAACAGTTACTGAAAAAGTAAAATAATTAGCAAAAATAAATAATCGTTTTCGTAATTAATAAGCTCTTATCCTGTGGCGGAAAATGTGACCTTTGGCTGTTTATGGAAATACCTGTAGATGGTGGTTCATGCACGTGAGGTTAGCCGAGGTGATTAACCGCTGTTCTGTCACAGAGGACCATGACATAGAACACATCGCTAGTCCTAACTGGCTATTCACAAAGAATGTTTAACTTCTTTTATCTTGTTTTTAGAATGCTGAATGCTGATACAGTAAAGGAGATTTCCCAACACAGCGCTAGTCAATGCATTTGTAAGTTGCGTCTTGTTGTTTACAACCAGTCTATTTCAATATAAAAGTCTTTGCTACTGACTCACTCATGAAGACAGTCTTTGACCCAGTTCCTGGGAAGAGATGACCCAACACCTGTGAAGAGATGACCCAACACCTGTGAAGAGATGACCCAACACCTGTGAAGAGATGAAGAGATGACGCAACACCTGTGAAGAGATGACCCAATACCGGTGAAGAGATGACCTAATACCTGTGAAGAGGCGACCCAACTCCTGTGAAGAGATGACCTAACACCTGTGAAGAGATGACCCAATACCGGTGAAGAGATGACCCAATACCTGTGAAGAGATGACCTAACACCTGTGAAGAGATGACTGAACGCCTGTGAAGAGATAACCGAACACCTGTGAAGAGATGACCCAACATCTTTGAAGAGATGACACAACACCTGTGAAGGACCCCCCAACACCTGTGAAGAGATGACCCAACACCTGTGAAGAGATGACCCAATACCTGTGAAGAGATGACCTAACATCTGTGAAGAGATGACCCAATACCGGTGAAGAGATGACCCAATACCTGTGAAGAGATGACCTAACACCTGTGAAGAGATGACTGAACACCTGTGAAGAGATAACCGAACACCTGTGAAGAGATGACCCAACATCTTTGAAGAGATGACACAACACCTGTGAAGGACCCCCCAACACCTGTGAAGAGATGACCCAACACCTGTGAAGAGATGACCCAATACCTGTGAAGAGATGACCCAATACCTGTGAAGAGATGACCTAACATCTGTGAAGAGATGACCCAATACCGGTGAAGATATGACCCAATACCTGTGAAGAGGTGACCCAACTCCTGTGAAGAGATGACCCAATACCTGTGAAGAGATGACCCAATACCTGTGAAGAGATGACCTAACACCTGTGAAGAGATGACTGAACACCTGTGAAGAGATGACCCAACACCTGTGAAGAGATGACCCAGCATCTTTGAAGAGATGACACAACACCTGTGAAGGACCCCCCAACACCTGTGAAGAGATGACACAACACCTGTGAAGAGATGACACAACACCTGTGAAGAGATGACACAACACCTGTGAAGGACCCCCCAACACCTGTGAAGAGATGACACAACACCTGTGAAGAGATGACACAACACCTGTGAAGAGATGACCCAACACCTTGAAGAGATGACCCAACACCTGTGAAGGACCCCCCAACACCTGTGAAGAGATGACACAACACCTGTGAAGAGATGACCCAACACCTGTGAAGAGATGACACAACACCTGTGAAGAGATGACACAACACCTGTGAAGAGATGACCCAACACCTGTGAAGAGATGACACAACACCTGTGAAGAGATGACACAACACCTGTGAAGAGATGACACAGCATCTGTGAAGAGATGACACAACACCTGTGAAGGACCCCCAACACCTGTGAAGAGATGACACCAACACCTGTGAAGAGATGACACAACACCTGTGAAGAGATGATGACACCTGTGAAGGACAACACCTGTGAAGAGATGACCTGTGAAGAGATGACAACACCTGTGAAGAGATGACACAACACCTGTGAAGAGATGACCCAACACCTGTGAAGAGATGACACAACACCTGTGAAGAGATGACCCAACACCTGTGAAGAGATGACACAACACCTGTGAAGAGATGACACAACACCTGTGAAGAGATGACACAACACCTGTGAAGAGAAGACACAACACCTGTGAAGAGACAACAAAAAAAAGACACGCAGAAAAAAGAAATGCAGTCATATAGTCACACAAATACAAATGGATGGGGGCCTATGGAATACATGAACAATTTCTATTCAAATCAGTTAAATGATTGTAAGGCTGCATTAACTAGGTCAGAATAGCATCTACGCTCATATTAGTCTCTCTGCTTATCCTGAGGTTTACAGTAGTCAGATGGTGGACCTGCACCTAGACGCGATCAATGCATCCCTGAAGTGTCAGCAGAGACTGTGTCAACTAGACTCTCCCCTGTGAAGGCCTCATCACTGGCACTGATCCTCAACAAACCTGTCTCCATACCCGTGTGATGACTCCCATCTTCAACCAGATGGAACTGGATATTTTAAATGCTCCAATCCCAAATTGACTTCCGACCTGTGATTCTGCCTGAATCATAATCATACACTGTTCATTCATTGACCAGAGGAGAACTGACATCCACCGTCCATGAGTGGATCAGATGATCAGATGCTTCCTTATCTGCTTCTGCCTTTGTGTTATGCAGAGGAGATTTTCTCAATATTTAGATTTTTTTATAAATAAATAAAAATTACCTTAATTACTTGTTTTGTTATCCAGGGTCACATATATGAATATTCATCTAAAGTGTGGGCAGTATCAGAGTGCTTGAAAACATTGCTCAATTTGAGAAAAGGAACTAGATAAAAATGTATGCAATCAATGCCATAACAAAATTGTCTGAATGACAGGTCTGTAATATCAGCTGTGGCTCTCGTGACATGCCACTAAGTGATGGAACATCCCTTTTCAGGACTTGGAAATTCTGCCATTGTTGAAATGACTCCTGGCACTTTGGAAGATCTCTTTGCAAAATGTCAGTCACATGACTCTCACAAGATTTAGATTCTAACCTCTAACAAGAAATGAACTGGCACAGGCATCTGAGTGAGACTTTCACATCCCAGTAGTGCCATAATGTTAGCATGAGTGAATCAATGAGTGTCTGCTAATTGGAGCGCTCAGAAGCACCCAAACAACTTCTGTGTTTCCTGACTTTTAAAGGTGTTTATCAAACAAGGATGTGTATGTTATAGTGTAAATGAATTGGCCTAATAAAATCAGAAATCTCCCATTAGGAAGTACTGTAATACAAATACGCCTGAGTGTGGTTTGACATGTCTGATGCCATGCTGACATATGCAATTATATTCAACATCAGAGCAAGTCAAACCACACTTGTGTTTGTATTACTTCCTAATGAGAGAACAGTTACTGAAAAAGTAAAATAATTAGCAAAAATAAATAATCGTTTTCGTAATTAATAAGCTCTTATCCTGTGGCGGAAAATGTGACCTTTGGCTGTTTATGGAAATACCTGTAGATGGTGGTTCATGCACGTGAGGTTAGCCGAGGTGATTAACCGCTGTTCTGTCACAGAGGACCATGACATAGAACACATCGCTAGTCCTAACTGGCTATTCACAAAGAATGTTTAACTTCTTTTATCTTGTTTTTAGAATGCTGTTTCATGCGGGTGGGGGCTAGAAGGGATTCAGCCAAAGTCATGCATCAATATTGCATCATTTTTGTCACACTGAACAAACCATAAATTACTGCATTTGCATTATAAGCACAGGTTTAGGGTTGGGGTAGGTGTAGACGTTAATAAAACAATCTGATACATAGCAAATGTAATTTATTGTTATTTTATGCTGTTATTAGGGCCAGAGCACAGATGGTGTGAGGACCCTATTGTAATTGATCTGTCTATTCTTCTTCTTAATCATATTTTTGAGGGCCTAAACATGCTCGAAAACTCATGAAACTTTGCACATGCGTCAGAAGTGGTGAAAATGTTATGTCTGATATGGGTTTCAGAAAGGTGTGGGAAAATGGCTCGATAGCACCACCTACAAAATTTCAAATAAGCGCCATTCGTGACACATTTCACGCACGAGTATGAAATTCAATACACACATGTAACACTCCAATACCTACAAAAAAAGTCCTGGGGAGCAAAGTCTGAAAACCCAACAGGTTTTTTCTCTGCAAAATTTTAGTAGTTTCTTCCTAGAGATTGAATCAGATCAACATATTTGGTCAGTCTAATCTAAAGGCCTTAGTGATGCTAAATTGTGAAGATCTTGAATTTTAGTCCGTGGCAGCCTCACAAAGTTCAATGTTTCGAAAGTTGTGTCAACCATTTTGATTATTTTTTCCTAGATTGCTGTATTTCACAAACGCATTAATATATATCGTTATGAAACTCGGTATGTGGCCCTGTCTCAAATGACACACTTTATATGCACTTTTGGTCTTGTGGACTTACAATGGCTGCTGCTTGCATGTGTCCATTAAGTCCATGAGACTGTACGGTGTCCAATTTGTCATTTTAAGTTTCAGAAGTGTGCTCGGGAGCGCCCCCTTTGCGGTCGATATGTGCCCTCGATTCTTCCCAACAGTCAAAGCGCATTACGTCACAAAAGTGTGAACTCATAGGAAGGTGCCATTTGGGACAGAGCCTCTTTCATCGGGACCATGCCCTGAAGGTACTCAAAATGCTTTGTGACAGCACCACCTTGTGGTCATAAGTTATAATGAAATTTCCAAAAATGCTAATAACATTTGATTAGTTTTGCCTATTTCCAAGAAACTGGTATTGATAGATTCCTTGAGGAATACAGAGAACAATGATACCAATAGAGTTTGCTGTCTGCCATTTTGAATTTCTTCGTTGGTTTCACCAAAATTGGCTCAGACCATCTTCAGACCATGTCGGCAAAAGCCTTTCAATAGACCAAGCTGTTCTTGAATAAAACATCAATGAAATTGATTCTGAGGCTGTAACTTATGTGTCATTGTCACACTGATCACACTATAATAATTTAATAACAGCATCACCTGTTTTTGTCAATTTTGACAAAAAAAACAAAAAAACAAAAAACAAAAAAAAACACCTTTACTCATTGTTGCAGTTTATCTGAAGCTCACAGCCATGCTTGCATGTCTCAGTGATCCTTTTTGTGCTTGGCCCAATAATTGCTGCTTGTAGCTATATTTATTATTATTATTATAACAATTAAATTAATGTTAGTTCATTTTATATGGTATGGAACGTAGTGTTTTTCAACTACAGTCCTGGGGACCAGAATGTTTTAGATGTCTAATTTGTTAGAAAGTCATGTGACTAATTATTTGCTAAGGGATCTTCCAAAGTGGCAGGAATAATTTCAACAGTTGCATAAATTCAGGATCTGGAAAAGGATGTTCAACCATTTAGTGGCATGTCACAGGACACTCACAAGAGCCACAGCTGATGTTACAGAACTGTTCAATCTGTCAGTCGAAAACAGTTTGTCTTGTATAATCTGAGTGAACAGATGTGGCATAGCATAAATTTTTTGTAGTTAATTTTCTCAGACCACACTGTCAGCTGTCAGACATCAGACACAACAGCATCATGTCTACTTATACAGAAAAAAAATCTTTTGGCACTTCCCGATCCCAATCAAACGACTCAAAAGGGAACAAAAGAAGGAACAACCATTAAATGAATGCTGAGTTTGACTTTCTGTAGGGTTTGTACTGTTTCTTTCTAATCGAACTGAACACAAATTGTGTTTTTGCCTTACTCTGAATCACTATGTTAAGCATATAATATTATTGTTTTTATTAGAACTGTCTGGATGATTTTTTTAGGAAATTCTTCCATTATTCGTCCGTGTATGTCTAATTAATATCCATATAAAAAAAAATGAAGGTCAGAGTACTACTACCACAACTACATGTAGTGGAAGGCTTAGCTTGAAGATACAACAACTGAACCTTAAACTGAAATTGTAAGCAAAAAGCGAAAGAGACATGATTCAACACTGGCTTGGCTTTGCAGAAATATGTTTAGTTTGCATGACATCACATTTGCTGCACATTGACGAAATTCACAAAACAATGTTTATCTATGCCTGTCTATAAATCAGTCACTACGTTGGTTTATTTGCCTATAAATAGACTACTACTACAATACAAGTCAAGTTGTATGTAAGTTTTCATATACACAGTGGTAACTGATTTAAATAAGATTTTTGGGCAAAAACACTAGATAAATGCTTAGATTTACATCAGGTCTCTAAACTCAAGTACTGAAAATGTGTCGGGGGTGTCACGGGACCCAGAGCAAGATGGCTGCCTCAGAGTTTTCGGCTCTGCTCTAACTTTCATTTAGTTTGCATTTTTGCCTCCCAATCTTTCGCTCTATTCAATTTATGGACCTTCAATTATGTCTAGTACTGGGGAGCTAAACCATTTAGTGCTTTGTAAGTATTAAGCAAGATTTTAAAATGTATACGATGTTTAATAGGGAGCCAGTGCAGTGTTGACAGAACCGGGTTAATATGGTCATACTTCCTGGTTCTAGTAAGAGCTCGAGCTGCTGCGTTTTGGACCAGCTGGAGTTTGTTTATTAAGCGAGCAGGGCAACCACCCAGTAAAGCATTACAATAATCTAGCCTTGAGGTCATGAACGCATGAATTAACTGTTCAGCATTTTGCATTGAAAGGATGTGCCATCATTTAGATATATTTTTAAGATGGTAGAATGCAGTTTTACAGATGTTAGAAACGTGGCTTTCAAATGAAAGATTGGTATCAAAGAGCACACCCAGGTTCCTCACTGACGACGAGGACTTGACAGAGCAGCCATCGAGTGTTAGACAGTATTCTAGGTTACTACTTGCAGAGGTTTTTTGTCCAGTAATTAAAAATTCAGTTTTTCCTAAATTAAGTTGCAGGAAATTACTAGACATCCAATGTTTTATATCAGCTATGCATTCCGTTAATCTCGTGAATTGGTAAGTTTCGTCAGGGCGTGAAGAAATATAGAGCTGAGTATCGTCAGCATAACAGTGAAAACTAATGCCATGCTTCCTAATGATATCTCCCAGTGGTAGCATGTACAGGGTGAAGAGCAACGGTCCTAGCACTGAGCCCTGCGGTACTCCATACTGAACTTGTGATCAGTGTGACATCTCTTCATCTACCGCTACAAACTGATAACGGTCAGATAAGTATGATTTAAGCCATGCCAATGCAGTTCCACTAATGCCAGCATAATTTTCGAGTCTATTCAAAAAAATGTTGTGGTCGATAGTGTCGAATGCAGGGCTAAGATCGAGTAACACTAATAGAGAGATACAACCACGATCGGATGATAAGAGTAAATCATTTGTAACTCTGATAAGAGCAGTCTCAGTACTATGATACGGTCTAAATCCTGACTGGAAATCCTCACAGATACTATTTCTTTCTAAAAAGGAACATAATTGTGAAGACACTGCCTTTTTTAGTATTTTTGACAGAAAGGGTAGATTTGAGATCGGCCTGTAATTGACTAATTCTGTAGGATCAAGTTGAGGTTTTTTAATAAGTGGTTTGATAATAGCCAACTTAAAAGTTTTCAGTACATATCCTAATGACAAAGATGAGTTAATGATATTAAGAAGAGGATCTATGACCTCTGGTAGCATCTCTTTTAATAGCCTAGTCGGTATAGGGTCGAGCATACATGTTGTTGATTTAGATGATTTAACGAGTTTAGCCAATTCTTCCTCTCCTATAGCAGTGAATGAATGTAATTTTTTCTCAGTGACACTACAATGCTCTGTCTGATGTGACACTGTAGTAGACGGCTGCAGGGTTATAATTTTCTTCCTAATATTATCAATCCTACACGTAAAGAAGTTTATAAAGTCATTACTGCTGTGCTGTTTACAACTATCAGAAGTAGAAGCTTTATTTTTGGTTAACTTAGCCACTGTATCAAATAAATACCTAGGGTTGTGTTTGTTTTCTTCTAAGAGAGTTGAGAAATAAGCAGATCTAGCAGTTTTTACAGCCTTTCTGTATGCGATCATGCTCTCTTTCCATGAATTTCGACAAAACCTCTAGTTTTGTTTTCTTCCAGCTGCGCTCCATTTTCCTGGTTGCTGTTTTAAGAGCCCGGGTGTGCTCGTTGTACCACGGCGTTGGACTATTTTCTTTAATCTTCTTTAAGCGCCGGGGAGCAACTGTGTCTAAAGTGCTGGAAAAAGAGAGTCAATAGTTTCTGTTGCAAAATCAAGTTCCTCTGGGCTATCTGGGATGCTGAGGAGATGAAACTGATGAGGAAGATTATTTACAAAGCAATCTTTAGTGGCGGCAGTGATAGTTCTGCCATATTTGAAGCGAGGGGACGGCTTTGCAGCCTTAGCTAAATTATGTATACATGATACTAGGTAATGATCTGAGATGTTGTCGCTCTGCTGCAGAATTTCAACGGTATCAACATTTATTCCATGTGACAGTATTAGGTCTAGAGTATGATTAAGGCGATGAGTGGGTCCTGACACGTGTTGCCTTACTCCAATAGAGTTTAGAATGTCTCTAAATGCTAATCCCAATGTGTCTTTTTCATTATCTACATGGATATTAAAATCACCAACAATTAGTACTTTATCTGCAGCCAGTACTAACTCGGATAGAAAGTCAGCAAATTCTTTGATAAAGTCTGTATTGTGCCCTGGTGGCCTGTATACAGTAGCCAGCACAAATGTCAAACGGAATTTATCAATTACACGACATAACGCTACATAAAGCACCAAAACTTCAAAGGAAATATATTTGAAACTAGACTTCTGAGTAATACTGAAGATATTATTATAAATTACAGCAACCCCTCCCCCTTTACCTTTCAAACGCGGCTCGTGTTTATAACAAGAATCTTGTGGGGTGGACTCATTTAAAGTAATGTAGTCGTCAGGTTTTAGCCAAGTTTCTGTCAAACACAGCACATCTAGATTATTATCTGTAATCATATCATTAACAATAAGTGCTTTTGGGGAAAGGGATCGAATATTCAGCAACCCGAGCTTTATCATTTGATCATCTGTATTATATCTGTTGTTTATTTGTTGGACATCAATTAAATTTTTACTGTTGAATGGTCTTGATGGTTTTTGTATTTACTAATTCGGGAACAGACACAGTCTCTATGTGATAATATCTAGGTGAAAGAGTCTCTATGTGTTGGGATTTATCTGACTTCTGTAACGGGAGACAGCTAGCAGACGGTCGGGTAAGCCAGTCCGCCTGCTTCCTGACCTGGGCCCCAGTTAGTCAAGGTTTAGCTTTAAGACTATATGCCAAATTACTAGAGAGAAGAGCAGCACCACTCCAAGAAGGATGGATGCCGTCCCTCTTCAACAGGTCAGGTCTGCCCCAAAAGTTTTTCCAATTGTCTATGAACCCTATGTTATTTTGCGGACACCACTTAGACAACTAGCCATTGAGTGATGATAGTCTGCTAATCTCATCACTCCTTTTAACAGGGAGCGGACCAGAACAAAAAAAAAAAAAAAAAAAACTGAATACTGGATACTGAACATTGTAAGCTCAAAAGAAACTGGGTGGGTCAGATATATTACTCCTCTTTTACGCCAAATAGTAGGGGTGTTGCAACTTAAATTCACAAGAATATCCCATTGTCATGATCCCAGCCTATGTTTCACTGTCTTGTGCCATGTTTTGTAGTTCTTTGTAGTTTTTCATGTTGATTAGGCAACCCCAGGTGTGTCTTGTTAATTTGTTAAGCTTATTTGCCCCTGTGTATTTAAAACTCTGTGCTTCAGTTGTTGGGTGTCAGCTGTTGCTCCTGTATATGTGTTCCTGTTGTTGCACTCCTGCCGGTTTGTGGATACTTGTGTTCTTGATTTTATTTTGTTTATGTTGTTTTATTAAAGTGTTTGTGCTGCATTTGGATTCTCCCTCAGCTTCATCCCTGCTCATACATTACAGAACAACTGACCAACAAAAATGAATCCAGCAGCACGGTTAATGTGTCTCCATCAAGGAGATAGATCCATTGAGAACTATGTAGAGGACTTTATTGAGCTGGCACATTTGACTTTTATGGATGAGGTATGTCTTATGATATTTTTTTCGAGGGGTGCTATCTGCTCAGTTCCCTCATTTACTGTGGGAGTCACAGAAGAGGAACACTGCACTCCTGCAATACCCTCCAGTCCTAAGTCTTCAGCCAAGATGGCCGCCAGTCCAGAGTCTCGTCCCATCATGGCCGCCATCCCAGAGTCCCGTCCCGTCATGGCTGCCATTCCGGAGTCGCAGAAGGGGAACACTGCACTCCTGCAATACCCTCCAGTCCTAAGTCTCCAGCCAAGATGGCCGCCAGTCCAGAGTCTCGTCCCGTCATGGCCGCCAGTCCAGAGTCTCATCCCATCATGGCCGCCATCCCAGAGTCCCGTCCCGTCATGGCTGCCATTCCGGAGTCGCAGAAGGGGAACACTGCACTCCTGCAATACCCTCCAGTCCTAAGTCCAGCCAAGATCGCCAGCCAGAGATGGCCGCCAGTCCAGAGTCTCATCCCATCATGGCCGCCAGTCCAGAGTCTCATCCCATCATGGCCGCCAGTCCAGAGTCTCATCCCATCATGGCCGCCAGTCCAGAGTCTCGTCCCGTCATGGCCGTCAGTCCAGTGTCTCATCACGGCCAACAAGTTTTACTTATTCAGTATAGCTGAATTACACCTCAACCATGATCTACAATGGGTTACCTCTCTGTACCTATTTGGCAAAAAAATAAGCTTGTTGTGGTCCACTCCTTGTGTCCCCTCTGTTAATATGTGGTTGAATCAAATTGCTATTTTATTACCTTTAGAAAAACTAACCTGTGACTTACGCCAGATGTCTAACGATTTCTAGCATATTTGATTCCCTCTCTGGAATTTCCTTGAATTTATGTTGATAGTTTTTATTTCTTGATTCTTGTTTATTTTGCTGCTATTACCCTTCACTTGATCCTTGATCTATCAGTTGATGGAAGATTGTATGATGGATGACTGTGTATGCTGCCATGAGATACCTGTACCGCGGTTTTGTTATTGTATAACTATAAAAACATAATTTAAAAAAAAGAAATGATCGACTACAACACAATTCTTAAAGAAAAGAATGTCTCTTTTTTTTAATAATTAAATTAAATTATCTTAATTGTCTATATCACTCTAAGGTATATTGAGAAACATGCCAGTGCCTTCAGCCTCATTAATAAAGATTAATAAAAAAGAGAACTATTTCAAAATGACATCTTCAGCATCAAAAGTGAAAGTGACCAGCTAAAAGCTTTCTGAAGTCCACACCCCCTGTGACTTTGATAAAAAAGGCAGTGCTTTCTCACAGAACACATCTGTCAATCATGAAGTCAAGAGCCTTGTGTCTGCTGATGCTCTGCTGTTTTATCAGTGTCTGCAAACTTCATCCGCTCATTCATCCTAGTAATGGACTTCGTGTGTGTCGTAAAGACTCAAGTTTGACAGCGCTGGAGGTTCTACCAGGTGGAGGCTGGGATAACCTGCGCAACATAGATATGGGACGGGTGATGAATCTGAGCTATTCCCAGTGTCAGACCACAGAAGATGGTGTCTATCTCATTCCAGACGAAGTCTTTGTCATTCCACAGAAGATGAGCGGAGTGGAAACACACTCTGAGATCATCATGTCATGGCTGAACCAGACAAGCTCTACGTCAAGCTCCATTAATGCTGATGCTTCTTTCCTTTCTGTGCTTAACGGAAAATACTCTGAAGAAAACAAACGGATGAAAACCCACCAAGTGAAAGATAATTCTGTAACATCACGGGTTCAAGTAAGTCAAAACCACTATATTGCATATTTGGCTATTGTTTACCTGTTTTCTTATTCGTGTGTTGAAGATAAATTGACATTAAATTTTTATGCCAGCATTAAGAAGTGTGTTTTCATGTATGCAGTATATTTCAGGTCCTGATTCACCTCCTTCAGTACTTTGAAACATCTTTAGCTACATATAAACAAAATTCTGCTACTTTTACTAAAATAATAATGATATTCCATAATATTTGTGACCCTGGAGCTCAAAACCAGTCCTGTGTCTCACGGGTATATCTGTGGCAATAGCCAGCAATATATTGAATGGGTCAAAATTATTAATTTTTCTTTTATGCCAGAAATCATTAGGATAGTAAGGTCATGTTCCTGAAGATATTTTGTAAATTTCCTACCGTAAATAAAAATACTGATGAAACAATGAATATTGATTTTATCAATATTTCGATTTTTTTGCATCCTCAGATTTCCAGATTTTCAAACAGTTGTCCTATGCAAAAAATGTACACTTATGACTGGTTTTGTGGTCCAGGGTCACATATAATCTTACATTTATCTATCTTATTATTATGACTGAGCTGATAATGATTTATAAGAACATTTATTTCAATTATGATTGATCATTAAATATGAACACATAAACACACACACACACACATTTCTTTTCTTTTTTTCAGATCCGTAACCGCCTGTACACAGTAAAAGCGTATCCTGACTTCACTCTGGATTCCCGCTTTGCTCAACGGGCTTTGGAAATCGCAGATGCCATTAACAACAATCAAACCCGTCTAGCAACTTACCTGTCAGAGAAACTCATATTTGATTATGGTACCCATGTCATCACAAGTGTTGATGCTGGAGCTACTTTGGTGCAAGAGGACTATTTAAAAAAGTCTTTTGTCTCCAGCAGTCAGTCAGATATGTCTTCTGTTTCTGCATCAGCAGGCTTGAACTTTTTTGACAAACTTAAATTTGATATTAGCAGCAAGGAATCCCAAGAAAGTTCACAAACTCAGGAGTATCAGAGCAACGTTGCATATTCTTTAATTCATAGCCATGGTGGAGATTTATTCTACCCAGGCATGACTCTGCAGAAGTGGCAAGAGAGTACGCTCAATAATCTGGTGGCTATTGACCGCTCTGGACTACCGCTGCACTATTTTCTTAATCCATCCACATTCCCAGACCTCCCGGCACTAACAGTAAACAAAATGGCTTCATCAGTTCAGCAGGCTGCATTTCAATACTATAGAATGAACAGAAGTCCAGGGTGTGTAAATCCAGATTCCCCAAATTTCAACTTCCAGGCAAACATAGATGATGCTTCCTGTGAGGGTCCAGTCACCAATCTTACCTTTGGTGGCATTTACCAAACATGCACTCCACTGATTCCAGGTTGGGATGAAATCTGTGATGGGAAATCACAGAAAAACCCAGCCACTGGTGATTATTCATGTCCTGGAGAATTCTTAGGCACCAGATTAAATTCTGAACAACTGGAAAGTGTTCACACTGAAAAATGCTTTCCGATTTTTCCAGAGGAGTGTTCCTATGCCAATAGAGCACAAATTGACACTTACTGGTGTTTCTCGCATGAGAAAACCCATGAATACTCAGGATACCTGTTTGGAGGTCTGTTTGGACCATCTTTGCAAAACCCTCTGACCAAATCCAATAGCTGTCCTCCAAACTACAGTGCTCTAAGGTTCTTGTCTAATGGCATGATGGTTTGTCTGAGCAATGATTATGAGGCTGGAACAAGATTCTCTGTGCCATTTGGTGGTTTCTTCAGCTGCCAGTCTGGCAACCCTCTCACAAGTGGTCAAACTCGCTGTCCACCTCAGTTCAGCCAACATCTTGCTGCCATTAGTGATGGCTGTGAAGTGCTGTACTGTGTGCGGTCTGGTGCGTTCACTGATGGTCAGTTAAAGCCTATCCGTCTCCCACCATTCACGCAAAAACCACTGGTTGGCATGACTGCAACAAATACTGTAGCTGTAATGACAGAAGGTGACCGTTCTTGGGTGAGAGTTGGAGAAAATAAGATATGGCGACTGGCAAAACCTAGTGAGATTAACCGAATGAAAATAGTGTCAGAGTCTGACATGTCATCTTCTCAAATGTCTGGAGGAGAAAAGGCTGGTGTAGCTGTTGGTGTAATGGTTCTGGTTGCTCTTGTGGTTGCAGGAACCGTGTTTTTAATGAAAAAAAGGTCTCAGGGCCTCGGGGTGAGCAGAGGCTATCAAGAGCTTTAGAATGAGGCCAAAATTAGTGCACAGAAGTAAATTGTAAACCAAACTGTATTCAGTTCCAAACAAAAATGTAATTTCATCTTTTATTAATTTATCATTATTTGACAGGGTTATAGTGTCTCGAAAAAGTCAACCAGTTGACCAGAATTTAAATCATTTTACTGCATGAATTTTAAATGTATTAATATTCAATTTCTTTACTAATACTATTGCCTCTTTTTATTCCGCTTTCTAGAATTATTTTTTTGTTGCTGTTTTTTATTTTTTTATTAAAGTGATAATTGAAACAATTTCTGTATTCAACTCCAATGGTTTTTAAATGTATTTAATGGATAGATATTTTAGATTTTAAAGGGAATCCATCTCAAAACAATTCAGACTGTTTGAGTTAATGGAAATGTCTTTGTTTATAAAACAGAATACAAGAACACACACACAGAACAACAAAACTGATGAAGTACAAGTGACGAGTTCAGATGCAAAAGCCTCTAAAAACCACTTCGGTCAAAAATGAGATAGTGACACTGAGTGAATGCTCTCTGCATATAGTAAGTTTATAAAACTCTGGAGGCTCTGTCCGTGGAGGATGCAGAAGATTTATACATGATTGGATTATTGATGGCGGGGTTCCTATTCTTTGGCTTTGGGATTGCCCTGACCTATCGGAAGATTGGTAAGACAGCTGCAAGCAAATTCACCCAGCCGCTGTCTGTGTAAATTAAAGAATGCTTCGGGGTTGTGTGTGACCGTTTGAAGGAATTAGATCAGAAAGTGATAGGAATTGAGGAACTGAACCGTAACAACAACGCAGTCCGGACTGCGGATACGCAGGGTAGAGTGGGCTCCATCGGGGGTCAGATCGGTGAACTTTTACGGACTGTAACCGGTCTGGCCATGAGGCTGGACGTAATGTCTAGGGAAACTGCACAGACCGGACGCGAAACGCTGAGGACCAGATCTGATTGATTGATTATGATCCGACAAATTACCCAAGATCATCAAATGGATTAAAAATAATAAATTGTATTTGCCTGACCTAATCCTCACTTGGTCCCTATCTCTCGGTTGGGAGTCCAGCCGGGCAGCCGGGCAGCTGTCTTATCTCCCTTCAAGGACAAACCATAGAACTGAACTCGAAAACATCTGAAGTTATGGCTAACATTCTCACAGACTCACTCGCACCATACACAATACCTAACCTGATCACTACTACCGTCTGCCTGTTATCTATCTCCTCCCCCAGTCCATACAAAAAATCCCATCACGTGACCACGTGTACTGTGTCATGTTTATGTTTATGTTTATGTTTATGTTATGTTTTGTTGTGTTTGCTATGTAATGCTTGCTAAACTGCATTCTTGTATTTCTGGAGAGCGTGTGGCGGCGCCTGACTAATCGGCTGCGGCCCGGAGGCTTGCTCCAAACTCATTTCGTTACACTGTACTTGTACATGTGTAATGACAAATAAAATATTCAATTCAATTCAATTCAAAATACTTTCACTTCAAACCCACTAAATCCCGGCCTCAGCCCATTCAGAAGTACTAGTACTTAGGTAGAAACCTACACATAGCCAGACAAAAATGCTTATTTTGAAGAAAAACGTCAGACGGATTTAGAAGCTTTTGCATCTGAACTCTTCAAGTGTATTTACAAGTTATTTACAGCAGTGCTTGTGGCACTGTGGGGGCTAATCCTGTGAGTTGGTAAATGAGGTACAGTCCTTCAGTGTGGAAGATGAACAACTATTCCAGGTGATCCCTGAGCAATAAAACCTCCTCTAAAGCCAGTACATTTGTCCATGATTTGTGTGTATTTAATAATTGACCTCAAATATTTGAACATTGGAAAACATTCTAGTCTTCATCAAAAGGAGGGATTTAGAGAGACTGATTCATCCGTCGAGAATCATTGAACATTGTGGTGATGTGTAGTGTATATTATGAGATGTTTTTTGACCTTTGATGGATGTTTGATGTAAACCTGTTGGTTTGGCAAATGCATGACTCCAAAACTAAATTAGGAAACTTTAAAATAGCATAATAGGGGCACTTTAAGAGGTCACATCCATAATGTTTTAAAGTTTTTTTGTGCTTTGTTAGTAAAAAATCAAGTTCAGTTGATTTTATAACAAAATTGAAACAATAGATGTCGCTCTTTAATACACCGATTGCTGTGGTGCCTCAGTGTAAGCGGCATATCAAGCGCACATGAGCCGATCTTTTCCTCTTTACCAGTAACAGAACGAAATATGACTGTCAGAATGTAGCTTATATGATACTGTACAACTTACAGAAGAGCATTGTGTCTCACAGGACACTGGATATCACGCTTTTCTCTCTAGGTTAAAACATGAATAATAATGACATTGCAATCATTTTTAAATGTTTTAAAATAAAATGTGACCATTTTGACTCACAACTGTGCTTTGAATTGCATAAACTGGCTGAGAACCGTGCAATCATTTAGACAAAACATAAAACTGACATGATTGCTACTGCATCTCACACCAATAGTGTCAATCGGTTCACCTGACTGTGGGGGAAACCTGCGATTTAAACTCTTATATGATAAACATTAATATTTGATTATGAATTTAGCAAGCAGTTCTGTTAGAAGGAAAATCATGGTCTCTAAATTGAGTCTTGAACAACGCACACGCGCTTGTCCACATGAGAAATAATCCATAACCATTTGAAATACAGTGATTTAGTATAATACAACTGATGAATTTTGCAATCTTACCATACTAGTATTGCAGATTTCAATATTTGGTGGTTTCACTGCCCGCTCGAGGTCTCTGTGAAAGTTTTAAAGCAGTCTTTCAGCGCCACTTTCAGAGCGGTCATGTCCATGATCTGCCATGCCCAAAACACTGTTTTTCTTCATTAATGCGAACAGGAGAATGATCTGCCAACACTTCTTCATTCAGTGGGTATTATTACTTCTGGTTTACGCAGTTTAATTCACAGAATTCCTAAAAAAATATGTTGTCATCTAAAACTTTGTTACGTCATGTTTATTTCCCTCATCTAAAATATAACTGCATTTTTTTTATGTCTGGACTCCTTTATTAAGGGACTATGAATATAGAAAAAAAGGGTTCAGTATATTGGTATTAAATGCATTCTCTAAGAATTTATATGTCACGGCCATAACGCTGGATTTGCCCAAAACTATATTATCAGTGCACTGTAATAAAAATGGTTTTAAGCATTTATTGATCAGTCAATGCTGGAAAGATTAGATTAAAAAGATGTCTTATCCTGCGGGTCCCTCTAGTGGACAACAGTATTACAGCCTTTCAGTGGCTGATAGTTTAGAATAGAGTTTAGAAGCCCTCTGAGCATCAGAAAAGCTTCAAAATGACTTGTTCCATATGTACACACTTTTGATAAGTTTGTACTTTGTGCACACAACATATATACATGTTACTCATAATGGGAATCCCTATTCAGAAACCATATAGAGATTACCTATACTACCTTGGGCCCATGTAGGCAGCCTATATGGGACTGATTGTGTTTTCCCATATGGTTTTCTGCCAATTTTTCTTACCCCATTGGCAGATCACTTTGCTTGTTTTAAAGCTACACTATGTATATTTTCGCCGCTAGGGGTCATTAACTTCTTTAACACAATAACAAAGGCATAGACTGATGACGCAGTGAATGAGTGTGGAATCATACCGATGGATCTAATAATGTTTATGGGGAAATAAATAATGTTTATGGATGAGTGTTTTTATCAAGCAGGGCGTGATTTACTGCTCTTTAGCCCTGTTGTACCTCACAATGCAGACTGATCCAAAGCAGTTTTCTTAATGCAAAATGAATGAATTATGAAATGAGTTCAATTCTGCTGTAAAGCAGCTCTACAGAAGACAATAGAGTCATTATTCAGATCACTTCAGTTCAAGTTTTGTTCTCATCCAATAGCATCAGTGCAGTCAAATTTATAATATTACTTAAAGTGAATTGCCTTTCTCTTTTCACTGTTCATTCCTTCCAAATCAGTCTAGTCTCCTCTATATCAGACTGTGTATGAACTTGATCGGAACAAGAAGCCTTAAAGGGCACCTATTATGCCCCTTTTTACAAGATGTAATATTAGTTTCAGGTGTCCCCAGAGTGTGCCTGTGAAGTTTCAGATCAAAATTCCTGATAGATCATTTAATATACCATTTTGAAAATGCCAATTTTGGGGTTTGAGAAAAAATTAGCTGTTTTGTGTGTGTCTCCTTTAAATGCAAATGAGCTGCTGCCCAGAGGGCGGAGCCTTCACAGCTTGTGAATACCAGTGAACACACAAATGCAAAGTGAAACATGATACATCTGTTTGGCTTTGATTATCATCTCTATCGCCGACATGCTCATGTGACATTGCGGTTCTTCATCATCATGAAATATTATCATCTGTATGCGTTTTAAAGCCTTATCACACTTATCACATACGCACAGAGAGCTGGATGTTAGCACGTCCGTGAGTAGGCTATTAAACTAGATTAGTTGAAAGATGTGTTATTGCGATTAAACTGACAAATACACACAAGGTTTGCATGAAAACAGTTGGTTATGTCTGTGCACGTATGCAGCAAGTACAGAAATCCTGTGTTGTATGTATATCAGATCTGTGTAATGTTACTAAAGTGAAAGCAGAGTAATATACAACACCTGCTGCTATATATGCTGTTAATATGAATCAAACAACAAGAGAAAAACAGAAAATCACTCACTGCTCTCAACTGAATAACTTTAGTAGCTTTATTAAGAACACATTTCTTACTTGAATGCTGCTGTTAATGCTCTGGTGAGGAGATAAACATGGCGCACTGTGCACCGCTCTCTGAGGGCGGGGTCTATGCTAATACGGCAGTGTCCGTCAACACTCGTGGGCGGGGCCTGTAAAAATGTGACGTCACTTTACCAGGAATCTGCAAACGGCTTGTTCTGAGACACTGCTTATGATTTATGGGGATTAAAAAAAAGGAGTGGGTGGATTTTTACCATTATAGGGTGGTTGTGTACACACACTGCCAACACACATTTATGTTCAAACACTATGTAAAAGTAAATTTTGCATAATGGGTGCCCTTTAAAGTCATCATGAAAGAGAAGTTGCACTCATCTCTTCTCCCCTATTGTGCCGTATATACGAGTGAAACGCTTCTGGATCAAAAACAGATGTAGGGCGGGGCTTGATTGTGTCTGTGGGGAATTGATTGGATGGTTGTGGTTTGCTATTGGCTGATCTCATGTGTCACAGGTTGCCCCCCTTCGTCATCAGAGAAGAGAATTGGACTACTTTAACGCTGTTGCCGCGGGCTGTTTTTCATGTCTATGGGTTGAAGCGACCCCAATAATGTAATATTTAGCCCCGGAAATGCGCATTTTAATAGGGAATCCCGCCAAAAAACACCGATTTTACTGGGGAACCCTCCCGAAACACGATTGGGCTTGTTTTGGGCATGTTTTGAGTAGCAATTGGGCGGGTTTTGTTGTGAAAACCTGGCAACCCTGGAAGAGATGTCGCTGTTATTCTGATTCAAGATTATTAAAACAATGATGATGTGCACAGATAAATCATTTACAATAAACACTGCAATACTCCATAAAAAAATAAATAAATACATTTTGATTTCATGGTGACTTGTTAAGACTGAGCGCTCAACTAAATCTGTTCATTACATTTTAATTTATGTCTTTGGCAGATGCTTTTATCCAAAGCGACTTACATTGCATTCAAGGTACACATTTTTACATTTTGTCAGTTCTTGCTTTCCTTGGGAATCGAACCCATGACCTTGGCGTTGCTGGCGCCACACTCTTATTGTTTGAGCTACAGGAAAGCTTCATGAAGAAAGATTGGCTTTTTCCACACTATCACTGTTCATCTGATTTCCACAGAGCACCAAACTAAAATGTAACCCGTTTTATTTGAAATAGTAAAGCAGTCTCCGACTCCTGCACATGAAGAAGCGCAGCTCGACGCCGCTGACCCAGGAGCCTCATTAAAAATTGTTCGGGGACCGTAATTCATCGGGTTCCTTTGCAGAAACTCGACGGCTTTGTTAACACGAGCTTCACCCAGAAGAGCGCCAGAGGAAAGCTTCTCTTCTGATAAACACACACCCGCACGCGTCCCACCGG
>CM031959.1:20163614-20181114 GCA_018749465.1 Paracanthobrama guichenoti | reverse complement strand
GAATAATTTTGCATTGCTTTCAGACAAAATGCATTCAATCCGCACATTTTTCAAATTCCACAAACACTTTTGTCATTCACACTCCACAAATTGCAAATTATTTTGCATAAACTGCATATTTTTCATATGCTAACACACTGCTTTCAAAACTGATAAAAGCCCAAATCAGAATGATGGCAAATTTCAAGCATTTCTGCAGTGATTATTTTGAAATATAGAAAATCTTAGCACAAAATGAAATACTAATCAATAATTAGCTTATTCCAAGCTAATCGCAATTTAATCTCAAAGCCAGCCCAGGTGTCCTGCTTTAGTCTCATTACCATTTTTTACAGTTTTTTTTTTAAATCGCTATGACAATTTTTTCAATACTTTTAACAATGTTCCTAAACTCTTAGCGCAGTTAACACATTTCTTGTTGTGTTTGCACACAGTGCATACAGTTAACACACATTTAAAATGCTTGAACTTCTTTTACACACAAGCTCAACCAAGACCATATTTACCACAGCTTTAACACTGTGTGTCAGAACAGATAACACCATGATCTGAACCTAACCTTACAGGCTACAGTCACAGTGAACAGCTGTTCATATCGTGAAGTGAAACACAAATATATGCCCTGTATTTTATTCCATTGCTACTGAGAAACAGCTGATTGAAGTTATGCAAATATATAAATCACAGCTGATTCCTGATCCCAGGAAAGCTCCTGAATGAAGAACAGGAACTTGCTATGGTCAACACGGTGATTGCTGATAATGAAATAAAAGTGAAGGGCATCCCATAAAGCTACTCTGAGATGGGTCATTCATTTTTTTGCATTGAATTTCTGTAGCAAAAGAAACAAAATTCATGCATTTACTAAACCCAAAAAAACTAATGTGGAGAGGCTTCAATAGATACACAATCTATGATCAATAAAATACAAACCCGATTCCAAAAAAGTTGGGACACTGTACAAATTGTGAATAAAAAAGGAATGCAATAATTTACAAATCTCATAAGCTTATATTTTATTCACAATAGAATATAGATAACATATCAAATGTTGAAAGTGAGACATTTTGAAATGTCATCAAATATTGGCTCATTTTGGATTTCATGAGAGCTACACATTCCAAAAATGTTGGGACAGGGAGCAATAAGAGGCCGGAAAAGTTAAATGTACATATAAGGAACAGCTGGAGGACCAATCTGCAACTTATTAGGTCAATTGGCAACATGATTGGGTATAAAAAGAGCCTCTCAGAGTGGCAGTGTCTCTCAGAAGTCAAGATGGGCAGAGGATCACCAATTCCCCAATGCTGCGGCCAAACATACTGGAGCAATATCAGAAAGGAGTTTCTCAGAGAAACACTGCAAAGAGTTTGAAGTTATCATCATCTACAGTGCATAATATCATCCAAAGATTCAGAGAATCTGGAACAATCTCTGTGCGTATGGGTCAAGGCCGGAAAACCATACTGGATGCCCGTGATCTTCAGGTCCTTAGATGGCACTGCATCACATACAGGAATGCTACTGTAATGGAAATCACAACATGGGCTCAGGAATACTTCCAGAAAACATTGTCATGAACACAATCCACCGTGCCATTCGCCGCTGCCGGCTAAAACTCTATAGGTCAAAAAAGAAGCCATATCTAAACATGATCCAGAAGTGCAGGCGTTTTCTCTGGGCCAAGGCTCATTTAAAATGGACTGTGGCAAAGTGGAAAACTGTTCTGTGGTCAGACCAATCAAAATTTGAAGTTCTCTTTGGAAAACTGGGACGCCATGTGATCCGGACTAAAGAGGACAAGGACAACCCAAGTTGTTGTCAGCGCTCAGTTCAGAAGCCTGCATCTCTGATGGGATGGGGTTCATGAGTGCGTGTGGCATGGGCAGCTTACACATCTGGAAAGGCACCATCAATGCTGAAAGGGATATCCAAGTTCTAGAATGCAGTTTCTGTAATTCCACCTGATGCTAGTGTTTTTACTAACTTTTGACTAAATGTTCCTGTTGGAAGAGAACATGTGTTAGTGTTTTGGTAGACATAGTGGTTTGTGTTGGAGTTTAGTTTACAATGTGATTCTGAGCTTGAAATTAACCATTTTGGCAACTGTGTGTTGTAGGTGTGTTAAGAGTTTAGGAAAATTGTTAAAAGTATTGAAAAAATTGTCATAGCGATCGTAAAATACTGTAGTAAAAGGGGATAGCTTGGAACTGGTTTTGTTTGGAAATATGGATCACAGAAGACAGGTTGGTGGGGAAAGAGGAGTGGTACAAGGGAGAGTGTGTGGAGGACACATTTGAGGAAGATAAAGCGGTGATATCTGAAGGAATAAGGGCCACAATTATTGACCATGTTGTGAACCATGGTCTCACTTTGAGAGAGGCCGGTCTAAGGGTGCAACCAAATCTGCACCGCTCAACAGCTGCATCAATAGTATGAATTTTCTGGCAAAACAACAGGTGAGATGATACATATTACAGTACAATAAAATATGTCAAAATTGTGAAACCTATTAATTGTTGTGTTTTAGGATCCAAAGGTTGCCTCAGAGAGGCAGAATCTTTTCAGATGTGCAGGAAATTGCCATTGTTGACATGGTAACTGCCAACAATGCAATAAAACTGTGGGAAATTCGGGATAGAGTGCTGGCAGACAATATCACGTTTGTTAATGTGAATATGGTCAGCACAACGACAATTGCCAGAGTCCTAGAGAAACATAAAATAAGGATGAAGCAATGTAAACTGTACCCTTTGAGAGAAACTTTGAATCAGTATGTCCAGGTAAGATGTCTGCTCAGTAACCAAACAGAGTACATACACATGCAGTTATGCATAATGTAAATTACTGTAAAACTGTCTGTAATTTAGAGGGTAATGGAGATGGAAGCCAGCCGAACTCCACATACTTTTATCTTTGTGGATGAAGCTGGATTCAACTTGGCAAAAACACGACGCAGGGGAAGAAACATGATTGGAGAGGAGCTAACATCACGAAGTGTGCAGCACTGTCCATTGATGGTTTGCCACTCATTGGCCCCTACAATACAGAGAGGCTTATTTTTTTCTGAATGACCTGCATAATCAACTTTTCCCAGCAGAGGAGAGAAGGCGAGGGGCATCAAACTGCCCTCCCTTTGTTGTTGTATGGGATAATGTGGCATTCCACCACTCTGCTGCAGTCACAGACTGGTTCGCAGCACATCCCAGGATATCAGTGTTATTCCTGCCTCCATACTCCCCCTTCTTAAACCCCATAGAGGAGTTTTTCTCTGCATGGAGGTGGAAAGTTTATGACCATCATCCACATGACCAGATGACTTTACTGGAGGTAGTGAATGCGGGGTGTGGAGACATTTCTCCTGAAGACAGCCAGGGTTGGATTAGACATTCCAGAAGATACTTTCCAAGATGCATTGCCAGAGAAGACTTCAGATGTGATGTTGATGAGAACAAGAGAGAGGGAGGACTAGTGATTAGACTACACGTGTTGTTGATGTGTTGATTTTTTTCCCCACATATTTACAGTATATATTCAAAGAAAACAAATGATTTCTGATTCATTCTTGTTACATATGTATGCTTATACATTCAATAAATAAAATAAAAAATCTGCTATTCTATAATGAAATACTGTTTATGTGAAAATTCATTCAAACATAATTTATGTTGCTAGTGTTTTTTATGTCAGTGTGTTATGAGTGACATGCATGTTTTCTTAATGAGAATTTGTTGCCAGTGACTGGTGGAACGAGCTTGTTTTGAGACATGTATGAAGTGTTTTGTTGGTCTGAGTGAGATTTGGAGGTTAGATTAACTGTTTGGCCAAAATTAATCTTGGTAATGCAGACTGTATGAAGAGTTTTGAAAATGTGGTTTCACTATTGAACAATGCTTGTTAGCAATTGAAAAACACTGCTAAAAAAACAATGTTGGACTCGCCAAGGAATCAGGAAAATAAGTCATCACATCTAAAGTTATGAGCATACGAATATTTGATGGTACCACTAGGTGGCACTGGCTTGAAACTTCTCAGGCTCCTTCAGGGCATCGTGCTGATGACCCATACGAAGTTTCATTACAGTATGCAAATGTGTTCATAAAATACAGCATTTAATTACAAAATTCAAAATGACCAACAGCCAATATGGACATGCCACCCTGAATGTAACAAGACCACTTTTATGATTTTTGGGCAAACCATTCAGAAGTTATAAGCAAAAATAGCAATTTTCGTATCTCCACACCAGTAGGTGGCGTTGCACCGAAACACAGAATGCAGCCTCAGGTCATGCTTGTGATGACATGGACCAAGTTTGGTCAGCATATGATAAAGTGTTGTGGATATACAGCCTTATGTCTATTTTCACAAGCGCTATGTAAAAAATGGTGTGCATTTTTTTAAAAATGGTTTAACAAATCAACTTGAATTCTATAACTTTTTGTTGGCACAGTCTGAAGATGATCAGGTTAATTTTTTGTGAAAATCAGAGCAACAGCCTAGGAGGAGTTTGAAAAAGTAGGTTTCCTGGACAATTCAAAATGTTGAAATATGGAAAATTTTCATGACGGAAGATGACGTTATAAGCAGAATCGTCTTGAGCCAAGGAATCAGAGGACAGATTTAGTTTCTAGTCCTTACGGTTCAAAAGTTTTTAGCATAAACATGAGTGCAACTTTGGACAGTAGGTGGCGCTAGAGGGATTGAGTTGGGTGACATTTGAGACTGTCCTCTATCAGTGTGCCAAATGTCATAACTTTCCCGCAAACGGTTCTATGGGCAGCCATAGACTCAAGAGCGGAAGAAGAAACAGAAGCAGAATAATAAGAACGCCAATGATTACACCTTCGCATCTTCGGTGCTTGGCCCCTAAAAATATAACAACTTACATAAAATACATAACATATGATCCCACGTTATATTAGGTGTCTATGTAATTAATTACAGCTCTAATGACATGCAGGCAGGTCCTAAAATAAACACTCGTCAAGCGCCAAATGCAAGTAAAATCAGTTTATGAAACAGTGTCACTTACCAGTTGGCCGGTAACATTCTAACAATACAATGCTGTGAGGACGTGAGCGTGAACAAACATGAATGATGCTCGGGACAGTTGACAGGGCAGCGCTGCATCATCACAAATGTTAAAGCATTGCCCATTTAAACATTCAAACGCAAGAAGATACGAAAGGGGAGAAGTTTAGTGTGCGCATGCATCCGAAGCGTACGCACAGAAAGCCGCGTCTCAGACAGCGCACAGATACTAAACTGAGCTCTCTTTCACATCCTCTTTGCGCTTGAACAGACAATTTCACAGGAAAATTATGTAAAAAAAAAAAATGCCAGTCTCAGCGAGTATCCTAGTAAACATAGTTGGTTATGGCTTAAGTGAAGATAAACAGTCGAGAAGAAAATGCCTGTGTACAAGCGCGCAGCCATCGTTAGTCTTTTGTGTTCCTCTGTTGTGTGGTCGCTCTGTTTCTCTTCGCACAGTTCTCCTAACCAACTTTCATCTTGGCACAGCAGTTCATTTCACATTCAAAATGCACCAAAACACTTCATACATGCCTCAAATCAACTCCTTCTTCCAGAACACTAGCAGAGGTTTCACCCAACAAACACACTTTGTCAATCATAAAACACAGACCTAAAAACACTAACATCAGGAGCATTATACAGTGATTCCAATGATTATGTCAATGATTTTCTTTTGTAAAAAGTCTTTACAAAACCAGAATGACACAGTTTATGTTACATAGCCCATGTTTACAGCACACTGCACACGTTTCCTCTTTTGAATGGATGGTATTGTTCACTAACATCTAGTTTCTTTGATAGTATTTGATTTTTTTAGATTCAGAATATATATCAGTATGGAATTACTGTAAAACATGTTCTTGCACATTTCTGTGTTTTGTTAGGTTTTGGACTTAAGTTTAACAGTTTTGAAAAGAGAATGTAAACGTGCAAATTGTTCTGTATAGGTTCATAAAGTGTTGCTAGTGTTTGTGTTTAGGTGAGAAAAGAATTCATGTAATCTGAAAGATGTCGTCGCTGAATGTATTTTGTGCCAAAGCACTGATAAATGATGCTCAGTTTATCTCACATAGACTGATGCTGATCACTGAGTGAAGAGAAAAAGTGACCTTAGTATTGAGAAATGTGTCCTACACTGCAAAAATGCTTTTCTTACTTAGTATTTTTGTATAAGCAAAATAATCTTGTTTTCTGTTTGAATTAAGATTATTTTGCTTACCCCATTGGCAGATTATTTTGCTTATTTTAAGCAAAAACTTGCTTAATTTTGAGTTATTCCCCCAAAACAAGACAAAAACTTTTGCTTGTCTAGTAAATGCTTCTTAATGTAAGAATTTTTAGATATTTGGACTAGAAACAAGACAAAAATACTAAGTAAGAAAAGCATTTTTTGCAGTGTAGAGATTGTAAAAAACTGTAAGAGGTGAAAGACACCGGTTGTGTTTTTGTTTTGTCAGATGACAGTGTATTAAAGAGAGATATTTCATTGAAACTGCTGTCATTGTGTTATTCAAATGCGTATGAGCATCTGTATCAATCAGTTGTTTTGTCTCCAAAATATATCATACATGTTTTGTTTAACCAGAAGAGAATTAAGAATCTCTTTTACAGGAGTGTCCTGGTCAAGATAGGCGGTCCAGTTATACAAAATACACATATAACAAATAACAGTACAACACACAAAAATACCATTATAAGCACAGCCCTTAAAGGGACAGTTCACCCAGAAATGAAAATGACCCCATGATGTACTCTCCCTCAAGGATTAGTAGGTGTGTATGACATTCTTCTTTCAGACGAACACAATCAGAGTTATATTATAATATGGACTTCAAAACGGAAACAGCCATTCACTGCCATTATAAAGCCTGGATTAATCAGGACATATTTAATGTAACTCTGATCGTCTGAAAGAAGAATGTCATACACACCTAGGATGACTTGAGGGCGAGTACATCATGGGGTCATTTTCATTTTTGGGTGAACTATCCCTTTAAAAGCATTTGCAAATAATCAAATCCTTTTCTAATGCACGCATACGTGTTTTAGGCACCAAATGATTTAGTCTCAGTTTCAACTGAAGGGAGTTCCAGTCTGAAGCGGTTCTACCTGGATTAGTTCTAGCAGGAGGTACATGGAAATTGTGAATGCAATAAATAGCTGCCAACTGATTTTTGCCGGATCAAACAACAGAGATAAGGTGGTAATAAACCTACAATTATTTTGTATATCAATAAGTACCAATGCATTTTACTTTGAACAGCAAGAGAAGACCAATTAACTCTATTTAATAATGCACAATGATGTGTAGAGAATTTACAATCCGTAATGATGCTTTCCTGTAGCTCAAGCAATAAGAGCGTGGCGCCAGCAACGCCAAGGTCATGGGTTCAATTCCCAGGGAAAGCAAGAACTGACAAAATTGTGTACCTTGAATGTAAGTCGCTTTGGATAAAAGCATCTGCCAAATGCATAAATGTAAAATGTAATGAATCTTAAGGCACCAGGGAAGCAAGAAGATAAGAAGGGGCGTGCTGATACACTGCATCCTCAAGAACTGGTAAGAGAGTCGCAGACACAAGCTTCTTCCTTGCATTGAATGAGAAGCAAGACTTATTTCCAAAATAAAATCCCAGCTTCTTCTTTAATTTATGTTTTAAATGATTAATGTGTGAATTCAAATGTGGAGTATCATCAATTATGATGCCCAGGCATTTATACTCGGACACTAATGTGATCAGATCACTATCTGAAGCGTAATGTACACGGGGTGAGACGATTATACAAATGTTATGCTGCTGCTGGTTTTTAATTTAGCAAGGAAGTATTACATTTTTCAAAGTAAAGATTTACAAAAGATTTTCTATTTCTAATTAATGCTGTTCTTTCTATTCATCAAAGAATCCTGAAAAATAAAATGTATGACGGTTTCCACAAAAACACGAAACTGATAATAATCACAGATCCTCATCTGAGAATGATCAGTGAAGGATCATGTGACACTGAAGACTGGAGTAATGATGATAAACTCACACTTTACTGTATATTCACACAGAGAACAGCTGATCTACACTGGAGGAATATTTCACTGCTTTACTGTATGTTTTATCATATAAATGCAGCCTTCAGATCAGTTTTTCATGTAGTGTATTAATCTTTTGGTAAGTAGTCATAATAAGCAGACAGTATAAACAAAATGTTAGTGATAGACTATGTGTAATCCTGTAATAAATAATGCATTGTATTTTATTCTCTTTCTCCAACATTATTTTAAGTGAGATATTACATATCTTGGATATATAATAAAATATATATAATCTAATATTCAAAATACAGTTACTTTTAAAATCAGAAATAGTAATTTCTCAGTGGTTTCTAGAGCAAAACAATTCAAATAAAATACTGAAGTAAAATCTGAAGCTACATGCAGAACTGATGTACAAAATGTACAAATAGTTTCCCCTTTCTGTCTGTTAAATTCATAATTTTGATCATTGTCGGGCCTATTACGTTCACTGTAATGATGTTTGATTTGAAGAACCTTTTGTTTACATGTGTATGATGACTTTGGTCCTGTGTGGAGTCTCTTCAGTGTAAAACCTGCAGCCTGAAGGTTTATGGCTGTTAGACTGCAGTGTGTGCGTAAAGTAAGCAGTGTGTATAGTGGCATCGCACATCAAACACTCCTCGGGCAAATGGGGATAATGAAGGTGAAGGTGTGTGATTGGTCCTCTGGATGGCGCTGTCTGTCTGCGCTTCAGCTCTCTGCACCAGCGCCTCATTACAGGCCAGAGCCTCTGCATCAAATCTGTGTCAAACCTGCATGTTCTCACTCCTCACATGACAATTACACTGAACACACACGTGAAATCAGTGCATTTATTTTACATCATTTATGCTTTATGTGCAGATATGTGAACTCTCTGACACTGTATGTGTTCAGTGTAAGTAGTTTATTCATGGCACAGTCGCAGGTAAAGCCGCTGTCTCTCGATGAGCTTTTATTCGGCTTGTGCCCTTTTCCGTACCTGTCCTGCCGGAGCAGGTGGACGCGGCGCTTTGTTTTCACGCCCGACACGTCATTAATCATTCCTGAAGCCGCACTTGAGCCTGTAATGATACGCGCCGGCTGCCGCGCGGGACCCGCCGCACAATTGCCTTTCTTTGCACGGCTGCCAAATTGGAGGTGAACGGCCGTAGCCAGACAGCGCTCCCACGTCCCCCGACTGTCTCATCATTTAGCTATTTATCCATCTCGCCCTCGTCCGCCGCCGCTTTTCCCAGGAGGCCGCGGATTGTGCGGTCTTGGGGGGGGTCGCGAGATCAGATTTGTTGCTCAGGGTTTTTGCCTTTGATTGTGTGCCTATAAGTTTGGGATTAAAGACAAATTTCCCACAGGGCAAGGCAGGATTTGCTGCTGCCGTTTAACTGTTTAACCTGGCTTACTCTCGTAGGAGGGGGCGAGCCGGTCAACAGGCCCTCCGAGACCCGGGCGGGTTGAACCGGAGCCAGTCGGCGTCGATAAGAGCGGGTCGCGTGGGCTATCGGATCAACACCCCCGGAATGTGTACAAACAGAGTGTGTCCTCTCGAGAGCGGCCGTATCTCAACATCGTGTCGTAACACCATTAGAAAAGTTTCGTCGTCAGCGATTTTCTCCAGCACACACATGAATACAATGCTACAGTGCTGGTCTCCTAAGCCAGTTTCTCCACAGCAACTTTACTGAAGACAACGAGCAGACTTTAAACCCGCGAGTCTTCGGAGAAGCAGCTTAGCAGCGAGGGACCTTGTACCTGAGGCTTTCCGAATCAGCAGGTGCATCTCTGTACTGTCAAACACAGTCCGAGCAGATTACACAGATCTGAGGGGAGTTTAGCAGCCTGCGGCCGTGATGTGTGCTCGCTCCTGCTCCATAAACCCAAGCCTCAGGTGTGTGACTGGAGAGCGGCCAGAGCTTTGATCGAGCTCCACCCGGCTCTCCAGGTACGGATACGGCCGACCCGGAGACGAGCTGAAGTAGCAGCACACACGAATGTCATTATTGGCATAATGATGCAAGCCACAGACAAACATCTTCAACAGCCACTGCTATAATACACAAATAGTAGACAGGAAAGAGAGCAAGGACAGGCGGATCTCCTGGGATTCTCCAGCACGACAGTATTGATCTTTAATTAAAGCCTCTCTTAACTGCAGCTGAGTGGATGAGAGTTAATTCATGAACTAGTGATAATATTTGTGCTCTGCATGAGGAGGTACATAAAAAGTTATCTATTGTCTGAGCAGTTTATCAGCGCAGCCGTGGCGGAGCGTTCCACACCACGCCTGGGACTTACGAGCAATAACTCAACATTATGGGTCAATTTAAAACGGGCCCTCGAATGTCCTCAGACGGCGCTGCCGGATTACCGACCCGTCCTCACCGTGTGGATCGGACTCTCTCCCGTCAGCAGAGTGACACGCAGACACGCTCCTCTGGGGAAGGGCGGAGATGTCTAGATACTGTGATTTCACCCTTTCTAGTCTTATTGATTTCTTCACAGGATGCTGCTATTAACATTGAGCGTGTTCCAGAGGAGCTTGCGGCAGGTAGTGTGCGTGCGCTGTGTTTTTATAATTAAGGTCAGCTGGGATGCATTAAAGCATTTGAGGTGTTAAAATTGGCCCTCCTCAGAGAGCGAGTTGGCATCTTTCGCACTCATAAATTAGAGCCGCCGCCACTGGAACGGAGGGCTGAGTCTCAGGTTCGGCCTGTCTGATGATGATGATGACCTCACAAAACACACAACCTCAGAGAACCTTCAGGAGCGTGCGGGACAAACACAATGAAACGCTGCATGTTATTCTGAACTGTGACTCCACCAATGGAACAGCGAACACACCTGTCAGGTGACACGCAAAGCAACCAATGAGAGGAGAGGAAGAAGTGAAAATAACTTCCTGCTAAGAATGAGAAAGAGTTTGTGTGATGATCATAGTTTATCAGTGATTTCAAGTGATCATGACTTTTAATGAAAATCATCACTGCAAACCAGGGCTTAAAAACGATCGATATTTTAGCATTTCCGTTTTTGCGTTCCTCCTTAAACATTACTGTTCTGAAAATGGTTTGATTTGAAAAAATACCCGTTAATAACGTTATTTTCACTCAAAAATAAGATAACACGTGATAATTAAACATTTATTTTTATAACATTGTTAAAACCACAACAGAAATAAGCATAAACAGTTTTAATGGACCGTTAGACAATCGAAATGCCTAATTCTTGATAACATATTTGTACAACACGACTTGTTTTAAAAATTACATGAATAAAAAAATTAATAAACGGGATAACCATTGCTCTTTTAATGCACCGTCAACTGCCAATTTCAAAGCAAGCACATCCTTGCATCACAAAACCAAATTCAGTCAGCTGATAAAGCTCGATCATTTAATGCAATATAACACTGTAAAACTACAACAAAAGATCATTTATACCATTTAATACGAAGCATCAACGGTCTATATAGAAAACATTGACCAGTTGGCTACCTGAAAGACTATAGGAAAAATGTGCGATAGTTGCTAGTACTTGGATAGGCTTAAACGAAATCCACAGACTAGCCTAAACCAGTCTATTTGAGCTTAAAGTGCGTACTGCTGGTTTAAACGTACGAATATGCTCCAATACCTGCGCATTCATTGGTCAACGTCACATGCTGCACTACTCCATTCATGATTGGTCACTGCCAAATTAACATATTAAAGAGAACGATAAAATAACGTTATTAACCGGTTAATGGTCATTTCAAATAGACGTTTCTGTTCAGAACGATTAAAATTGAAAAAATTAATTTTCGATTGAACGACTGAAAAATCGTTTTCGTTCCTGTAAAAATTCCGTTCGTTTACGGTTTTCGTTTCCGTTCCTTGAACCGGTTCAGAGCCCTGATTTCAACATTGGCAAAAGTAGAAATAAATATTTTCTTAATTCTGTGGTAACACTTTATAATCCATCATTAATGAATAACTACACAGGAACAAGTGAGCAATGCAATATTAACACTCTAGTAACTACTATTAACTAAACTCTGATTAACGAATTAGTAAGTAATTAGCGCTCAGTTGAATGTGGTACTTCACTATTAGTTAATCAATAACTACTAGGTTTTTTTAGGTTCTTACTAAGAACTACTATATACAGGTTCATAATTAACATGAATAATGCATAATATATAAGTATTAAGGTAATGGTAATCCACTAGTAATGACTACTAATTATTTGTATCAATATTTAAAAGTGAAAAACATGATAATGCTCTAGTGACGACCGAAGTCATTGTAAACTTTTGAGGTTTGTGTAAGGTTTTGGACAGTAATGACTCCAGTGTTACTCCATCCTTCAGAGGGAATTACTAATCATTTGGCTCTGTATTCTAAAGTGAGGATCATGGTAACTCTCTAGCAATTACTTAAGGGTTACTACTCATGCCTTTAGAAGGATGTAGGCAAACAGTTCTTTCATAATTTTTGGATATACCATGTAAACACTGTTGTTCTGAATCTAAAGCTCTTTGGTCTTTCATTGGCTACATTTCAATACAGTGCTCTACAGTGACAGTAATCCGCTGAGAGGGGTAGCATGGAAACAGAACATATCTATTAGGCCAGACATTACTGTTGTATACAGTAGCATACAACAAAACCATAAACATATGTAAACCAAAAGTACATTCTTTAGAATACAGTAAAGAGCACAATTGTGTGTGTGTGTGTGTGTGTGTGTGTGTGTGTGTGTGTCCAACTCCCCTAACTCTGCATTGCTTGCATCCATTATTCAAAACCTATAACTTGACCTTTGGCCTATTCTAAAGCCATGATTGGTTGGTGTTAAGTAAAGCAATGAATGTTTGCACACGTGAGGAGGCACTGATGAATTAGTGTGGCATTTTGATTGGTTGTGTTTGGAAAAGGAAAGCAAGTCACTTCCTGTTAGATAAGTGTGTTTTATGTAGAGAATTGTGTGAAGCAATTTGAAAAAAAGTCAAAGGCTGAGAAATAGCTTATGGTTTTGGAGATTTAGTGTGTAGTTTTGCACTTTGAGTGAGGTTTGTTTTTTTTTTTTTTAAGCAGTTGGAAAAAACTGTAAACGGATGCCGTCTGTTTGGGACAATAAAGCCCTCCCTAAACCTACCCCTAACCCTAAACACTTTATTATTAAATTCATGTTATATCCACTCTTTAAATATTTTCTTAATTTTGTGTTAAAATAAATTCCGAGTGGAGCGAGTTCGGCAAAAGGCGGATTCGAACCTTGGATTGATTTGCGTTAAAACGTAACACACCTTACCCCTATACCATTGCTACTGTTAACAATCCAATGTCTTACATAATTTTGTCCGGCCCAATCAGACATCAGCGGGCGGGGTTAGTGTAAATAGCGTTTGCCAACAAGTCAGGCTATTTGCACTTAATGTAAATAGACACCGTTATATTAATGTCATCTAACGGTTTATGTAGAATGTTAAAGCTGGACGCAAGGCAGTATCTCTGTTTGCGGGATGAGACCGCTTTAGACAAACATAGGGAAATCAGTGGATTGCAGTGAAGACGTCAGTCAGATATATGGTAATGGCTGGAATGGCGTGTTTTTAACACCAGTATTTATTTGACCATTATGTTAAATTGTCCTCATAAAGCTTCACTTGGCAGCTCCATCTTGCTGCTCTCCGTCTATGAAGCTCTAAAGTGGACCGGTGGGAGAACAGTCCAACATGGCTGCTTTACTAAACAAATAATCATCATCCAGAGCCTTCAAACCGCGATTCACTGGCCTTCGCCTGCTGGCTTGAGCGGGGAGATCTGGCACTTTCTGTGAACGGTAATTTTTGTTGAGCATGATGAACACAGCAATCGCTAAAAAAACAAAATGAGATTATTTACCACCCCTCTCGTGCTGAAGCTTGATGACCGGACTGAAAATATAAGTGTTCATTTTAATGCCCGCTTACTGTAAGCTTCTTGTTGAAATTGTTCTCGGGGAACGGAAAGATTGAATGTCATTATGTATGATGTTAAACCCAGCCTATGAAATAATTCAGGAGCTATCACATAAAGTATCTTACGCTCTCAGAGGAGGCTTTAAGAGACGATAAGGCTGGGATACTAACTGCTAGCTTGAGTCCACGCAAACCAAATTAATCCAGGGCTTGGAGGGAGGGGGCCGTTCTGTTAAGACCACCTTTATTCAGTGGCCCTCAGACCCAGAACTAAATGACAGCCGGAAAATCACAGCAGCAGGGTCGTGCACGGTGCATTACGGGCTCCACCGCAGCGCCGGTACAGTAGCGAGGGTCTGAATGCCGCCATCACAAAGAGCAGCTTCCCGCCGCGCTGTTAAAGGACTGCTGACCACAGCCTGGAAAACACAATGCACGGTGTGAAGGAATGCAACGGCACGTATGGAACCGCATCAATGCCGCTGCAAACCGTGTGCTTTCCTACAATTATATTAGTCTCTGTGACGAAAACATGTGTGTATAATTAGCACTTCACAAATGCATGGTCTTACATCAGACGCTAAATCACACAATGTCCGTTTTTAAATACTCTCACGCTGAGAGCCCTTCTGGAAAACGCACCGTTTTTGCAAACTTGCCTGAGCATTTCTAACAGTAATTTACACCTATACAATTACAGTGCTCTGGAGAAGATATAGTGTCAGTCCCTTCCTATTTAACAGCGCGACCCGTTGCCCTCCACGGCTCGAGCAGAACGAGTATCTCCCTGATTAATGGTGAAAAGAGCCAGAGCTCCAAACCCTGCCAGGAGAGGTGGGCTGCTCTCAGCCTTTTTATGGAAATTAACCGCAAAACACAGCCAATTAGAAGTGTGTTATTTAGAGTGACTTTCCCCCCTCTTTTCATTTGGCTGAATAATGACATGGCGTGATATCCAAATCCTCTGTGGCAAATTAATGTGATGTTCGGTCTTTGCCAACTCCGAGAGCCGCTCGAGGAAAGTTACGCGCACGCCGCAGTTTCTGACAGAACGCCGACCGTACGGTCGGACCGGACGAGGTGCTAATGAAGGAGAGTCTCCAAACCCAGATCTCTGACAACAGAGTAAACAGTGAGTAAAAATAATATTCCCTCTCGGCCACAGAACATTTTTATCAAAAGGCGTATATATAAAACTGCACGATTACATCAGCGGAGTGACATTACAATTTGAAGCGCTGGTGTCTGAACATTTCCAGTTAAAAATACCCTTTCCTTTTTTATGTAAATTAAAATGACACGATTCGTGGAAAATCTCTTTCCCGTTGATTTTAGCGCAGTGCGCTTATGCAAAAAAAATGCCATTTTTCTCGTTTCGTGGCTTGTTGAGGAACTCGCGGGGAAAGGACCCTGAATGTGCCAGAACACACTGTGGAAGTTTCAAAGGGCAGAGTCTCTAGGAAATCTACTTTTTCTTTGGAAAAATGTCACAGGAGGGATGGGAGATTGGCACCACAAAGGGCCTAAAATAGCACGGGCTGCTACGCATTGTCAGACAAGATTTAGACTGAGGCGCTGACTTTTGTTCTGTGAAGTCTCAGGCCCTGAAAAGGAGATTGGAGGTGTAGAAATTGCAAATAATTTTTTCCTCCTGGATATGCATTGCTCCCAGTCAAAAACGGCTGCCCACACGAGTGTCCCACACCGAGGAGTTCCCAACATTCGCTCGTGTGATTCACCTGAAGACTGAAGTGCTGGCGTTCCCAGAGTCCCGTGTGTTATCGGCGCTGCCCTACACCACAAAAGCCTCGTATACTTAATGCAGCTTCACCCCCGGGACACTTAATAGGATTAGAAATCATTTCTACAAATTTACAAAAACAAATCACATGGCAGGGCTTAGAAATTGCTAATAATTTCTCCATAGCTGGTAGATCAAAGGCAGGCAGCGGAGTGACCCCGCTCAGGCGTTTTTAATGAAGGGGTTAATCTTCTCAAAGGTGACCATTCAGGAGCAGCAGTGTGACCAAATGAAGAATTCAGCCCGGGATAATCGGCACACAAACACTCGGAGGAGCGCTGAGGCGATCGGCCTGCTTTGAGCTTGCGATCTCAGACTCGCACCTGCACGACAGGACCTTCGGAAGGAGCGGTGACCGGCCGCTCGTCCAGCCTCGGATAATGATGTCGGGTTTCTTCCTCGCGCCGCATTCACGCTGGGTTTCCAGAGTGAAACTTGTGAGTAATGGGGGCTGAACGCCTTCAAAAGTGCAGCGGGAGGAAGAGGAAGATGGCTTAATACGGTGCACGAATCAGCCCGAATGGACGTATAATCGCGACTGCCAGATAAATGGGCCTCCCAGTAATTAAGAATAAATGAAATTGCTTATCAATTAGTAAGCGACTGCATACACCATTTGGCTGTGTTCTCAGGGATTAATCAGGGAACCATTGACATTACATTGTTCCATAATTATCATTCATACGTTTTATGGTAATTGGTGAATTTTTCATGGAGGAATTACAATGTCTCGGAAACACCAGACAATATTAACGCTCTCAAATATAAACATTAATTAATTTCAGAGCAAAAGAGGAAGGAGAAAAGCGTTGACTCTCAAACAATGACTGTAAACAACATTAATGAACTGGAGCCATGATGAGAGAATATCCATCACGCCAATAATTGATAATAAGGCATAAAAAGACACTGTGGAAAAGCACATGCATGCATAAAAACATATGCTGGTCTCAGAGGGGAGGTGAAAAGTCTCAATCAAGCTGCAAGTATTTGCTCAGCTTGAATATGAAAACTGATTATATAAATCAGTGTTTGCAGAGTTTTGCTCCAGCCCTGATCAAACTGTAGCGTACTAGTAATCCCGAAGACATTGATTAACTCCGTCAGGGGTGTTTCATTAAGGTTGAACTCTACAGGACCTGAGAAACCCTGAGATAAAACAAGGGTCTGGGAGGAGCTTGTTCATCTGATCCTGTCAATCAAACAGCTGTCCACTTGCTTTATCCTTTCTAGCCATGCGAGCAGGCAAACTAATGAACTGTCACTTGTACATTTTTTGGCTCCATTTCACTGCAATGATATAGCAATGAGAACCATTTTTGGTTTCCCAAAGAACCTTTCAGAGATCAGTTCTCAAAAGAACCATTGTTTCTTAGAGTGAAGAACGTATTAATAAGCTAAAGGCTTGTTCACACCGGGACAATTATCGCATGTCTATCGCCGACATTTAACGCTTCATGACTAAACAAAGGACGCCAATGTGAGTGTGCACACCAAGGCACAAAATGTCAGACGTAAAACTGTCATTTAAAAAAAAACAAAAAAAAACACCTCTGGTTAATTTTTTTGGTTTGACGCGCAGCATTAAAAACTGGCCGACCAATGAGATCTGCGCTTTGTTCACGTGCCTGGAGCTGCTGAAGTTACATTAAAACACAACTTGGTGGCGCTCAAGCAC
>CM031959.1:20153614-20158614 GCA_018749465.1 Paracanthobrama guichenoti | reverse complement strand
AAGAAAATGCTAATTGCTGTTATGGAAGCTCAAAGGAATTAGCGCAGATAAGAGCGGTGGTGATAGTGTTGTGTAGTCTGGGCCGAGCGTCGGCTTCCTCTCGCTCCTATCAGCCGCAGACAGAAACCAGCCTCATTGTGAACTACAGCACAAACACCTTCACCTCCACCAGCCCTCGCTGATAGGAAATAAAGACGCATTATCACTGCGTTCATTAATCCTCTGAGCGTCCAAATAAGTTTACTTCTCCTGGATTAAATATCCGCATGACAAACACTAACCTAAACAACCACCCAAACAAATGATGACACTGTAAGCAGCTTACGCTGCATTTGCAGACGTGAAAAGATTCCTGTTTTTCTGCTTCTGTGCCGATAAATAGCCGGAGCGTCACTTCCTCCTGGATCACAGCGCCGGAGGGTTTCAGCGGAGGCTTGTAATCCAGGAAGAGAGGAAAAGGCGTTTTCCACACATGAACACAATGCAAACGCGTGATTAAAGAGAAGCACACATCTGCACACGGACGCACATTAAATTAACCCTCCTGTTGTGTGCGGTGTTCAAACACTGGCTCTTCTTTGGGGAATATTTCTCATTCAGGGTCATGAATGTGCACGCAAGGGTCCGACTCAGATGTATTCTGGAAAAGCTGTACAAACTGACCAACACAATAGAAATAGATAGGAATTAATGCATTTCTCAAATGTTTCATATTTTAACTCTCCGGCCCTCTTCGTTTAGGGGTCACACTTGGCTTCTTCGTGGTTAAAAGTGACCGAAGCCTTGAAATTGAACTCCTCAGGAAAACCAATGTAATATATTTTTTGTTCAATAATATTTTTATTATTATTATTATTTAGAATGTTAAGGGGATTTTACGATACTATGCAATATTTATGCATTTTTTATTAGCTATTTTCCCCATTTAAAATACAAAAAAAAATAAAAAATTTCAATTAAAGCAGTATTCCATGTTAAAATAAAAACAAGGCATTTAAAATCAAATTTTTTAAGGTAGATTAGTGCCATCCGGTGGGAGTAAAAGAAGAACAATTCCTATGTAGTTCTATATAAAATGGCTTATAAATTCTCTAGTGTTTTTTAGACACAAGTACTTATTTTTATTAAGTTGCGGACCTGATTGTTCTCAAGGTTTAAATTTTTGTTTTTGAAATGTTGATTTGAAGTGTCAGTTTTTGCATTAATTTTACTACATTCAAACCTGAGCAGAGAGGAGAACATTTTGTTACACAAATGTGACAGAAATGAACAGGTATGCTTTATCACATCTGGGTCTGATCTGATGTCAGCCTCTTATTTGAGTCTTTTGGCTCAATTTTACCATATTATTACAGCCGCAGCAGGTCATTTGTGGGTGTATAATATTGTGTTGTGCACTTTTTTCTGCACAGTGGCTGACTTGTAGACTGAGTGTGGCGAGGTTGGCGAGCGAGAGACGTGGGAGGAGCGAGCAAGACCAGTGCATGATTGAGAATGAGCCAAGTCCTCTCATGAGGGAGTTCGGAGACATATAAGGATGAGCGACACCAGTGAAGGACGAGAGAGGACCAGGCCTGGACTTTACGTTGTGTTTTGTTTGTTTTATTATGTGTGTGCGTGGCAGTCATCCGTGAGGGACTGCCCACATTACTTTCGTTTTATTTATTTTATTAAAGTCTTTTAAACGTTCGCCGGTTCCCACCTCCTTCCCATATCAATGAACTGTATTACATTGGTGCCGAAAACCTGGGAGGAAGGAGGGACATGCTGTCGGAGAGCCCTCGCTGCTGAGGGGGATCGTGGTGCTGAGGAGGTCAGGCAATGCAGATGAATGAAGACCGCGAGTGGCTGCCCGAGGCGATGGTGCTGGAGTGAGTGAAGATCGGTGGGACGGGGAGCCGCTGGGTCAAGGTGGGGTGGCGGCCGTCCGAGAGGGAGCGGAGGAGTCGCCAGCGTTTGCTGTGGGCTGGAGCCTGTTGCCGTCCACCATGATGGGGAGGAGCAGGGACCATCGCATGGCACCGCGAGGAAGAGCCTCTTGGCTGGCTGAGGACCGAGCGACAGTGTGTTCGGGAACCGGACCAGAATTTTTTTTTGTTTTGTTTCCTCTCTCCACTCTCTTGTCCTGTCGCTCTCTGTGTCTCCGGAGATTGGGCCCTGGGGGGGAGTAGGCGCCGTCTCGGGTGTACCCCCCAGCCTGCGAGGGGCGATAGGGGTATGTGGCAAGGTTGGCAAGTGAGAGAGAGATGTGGGAGGACATCATAAGGGAGCTCGGAGACATATAAGGACGAGTGACACCAGTGAATAAGACGAGAGAGGACCTGGCCTGGACTTTATGTTGAGTTTTGTTTATGTTTTATTATGTGTTTGCACAGCAGCCATCTGTGAGGGGCTGCCCACATTACTTTCAGTTTGTTTATTTATTTGATTAAAGTCTTGTTAACATTCACCGGTTCCCACCTCCTCCTTCCCAGTTTTCGTATTTTTTCATATTTCCCATTAATTTCCTATGTTGGTAATTTTTTACCACGAAAGAGCAGAGTGTGACTTTTTTTCTAGACCCTTTAACATATATCCAAGTCATGTCCATGATTTTTTTTGTGTGCTCACAAAAGTCACCAAGTGTCATCCCAATTTAAGTTTAAACCATAAAAATGTTTGACCGAAGTGTCAAGCTATAATAGAGCACTCTTCTGCGTTTTCAGATAGTGTTGAATTGCATGGAAACCAATACGGGTCACTTTGACCCTCAACAATAGTTGTACCCAGTTTTATCTTTTAAACGCAAAAAGGGAGCTAAAGAATTGGAAGGTGTTTTCAACTGCTATTAAAACCACGTGACACGCTTTGACTTTTTCTTTTAAGGAGCTGCAGTTAGCGAGGTCTTGAGGAACTTTTCTGCATTGTTTTGCATGAGATAAAAACTAATTGAAAGTGGCCGTTGAATTAGCAGCCAAACAAAACAGCTGACAGCATTTAGTAAAACACGCTGTCAGCTCAGATTTAAGAGCGCGTGTGGATGGTGAAGCTGAAGAGGCTGGATGTGTCGGAGCAGAAAGAGGAAGCTTCATTCGGCATGGGTCGAGGGGGGTTTGGTGAGGCCATGACGGGCGACTGTCATGCTAATCGCTGATGGCCGGACACAGTGTGCCACATGCATTAAGGAGACTGTGGCGTCATGAGGCCTGTGCGTTCCTCTGAAACCTGCAGGATAAAAGCCTAGGACTGAACGGCTGCCTGAACGGAGACCAATGACAAAGAACGGCTGATCATCCAGCTACCAACATCAACTATTTCATGTGCATGTGAAGTTTTGAGAAATGCATCTTTGAAGAATTACATTCAGCAGAATCAGTGTTTTAACAATCCAGAAAACCTGCAAACAACATTGCAGTTTTCAGGTGTGTGTATTTAATTGCATGAAGTCAGTAATCATGAAAGAGTGAGTGAAGGTTGAGGAGTTTGCAGCAGTTCTTTGTCTTCTTCGCTGAAGTCAGTCGTTGGAAATACACCGATTATTTGAAAGCTTTCATTAGCATGTCATTTACCAGAAGAACAGACAGAAGCGGCTCGCCTGTGATGCTTTCACACTTTGCTGTAGCATTAATTGCTCGATAAAACTGTCAGAAGTCGTGCGTGATCTACTGTATTTGTGTTTTTGGTGGAGGATGTGTTCAGTCATTAATTCAGGTAAGAAGAACCTCATCAAACCGTCTTAAAACGACAATCATTCCACGGGCTGCCGATCCTGACATACGCATGACGTATAATGTAAATCATGCTCCCGAACGACACCTTTCTCGGAAATATAATCAGGAGGCTGCGCGGGAAACGCTCGCCGTCAAACTTCAGCGCCGGCCTTTTTTAAGTGCAGCAATTTGCATTTCCCTCCATCAGTGGCACTTTTCCGCTCGACTTCACGGGGGCCGCCGTTTATTTCGCTTTGAGGGAGAAATGAAGGGAACGCCGGGCTAAAAGTAGAGAGAGACACGTCGCCAGAAAAACACAGCCCTGCCGCCACAGACCGTCATCCCTGTTGAAAAGGAAATGACACCATGACAAGCTTCATCCAGGGTTCGGTGTGCAAATGGACGCTCTTAGTGCTATTTGTCCGTGTTGTGATTGGCAGGCGTCTCCTCCTCTGCACCATCAGTGTCCAGCCTCCATTAGAGAGCAGAGAGGAATAATTGCCCTCTGGGTCACAGCAGCACGCTAAGACTTACATTTGCTTCAGAACAGACGTGATCCTCTGCACCTGTTAAAATGTGTGTATTTACATACCATAACTAGAGATGAAGCATTATGAGCAACAAGAAACATCAGCCTCAGGCCTCGCCTTCGCACACTGGAGAAAATAACATTGATTGCAACAGACATACAGACAGACAGACAGATTCAGTATGGCAGTGAATGTTCTCAAAGACAAAGCTTGAAGAACTCTATATGCCATTAAGAAAAATTCCAAAACATTGACCGATTACTGATTCCAATCTGGTGTAAAATCTTTGATAGTGTGATTCAGCCCATAACGCTGTATGGAAGTGAGGTCTGGGGTCCACTCAGTGATCAGAGCTACACTAGATGGGACAGACATTTAACAGAAGCCCTACACACTGAATTCTGCATACTCATTCTAAAACTACAAAGGAAAACACCCAATAATGCATGTAGGGCAGAATTAGGCCGATTCCCATTGATTATTAATATGCAAAAAAGAAGCCCTCAAATTCTGGATGCACCTAAAAGCAAGTCCCACAGAATCACTACATTTTAAAGCGTTACAAACCCAAGAACTGAACCCCGGAAAAAGTCCCCTCTGTCAGCTGGTTCTGAGACTTACTAACCCGAATAACTCTACTAACACTGTCCAGTCTCAGACCAGCACTGCTTCTCATCCAAACATCAGAATAAACCAAATTACCAAACAATCCAAAAATACATATCTGGAACATTGGGACTAGGGAACTAAAACACAAAGTAAATTACAGTTCTGTCGAACT
>CM031959.1:20123614-20148614 GCA_018749465.1 Paracanthobrama guichenoti | reverse complement strand
TGCTTCTACATAACAAATGCATTGAAAATATTTTTATAATGCATTGTATTGTTACCAAATGATGGAAAATCTTTGGTTCTTTGAGGAACCACAAAGGGCTCTTCTATGGTATCACCGCTGCTATTTTTTATTTATTTATTTTTTTAAGAATGAAACATTTGTGAAATCTGCAACACTCTGACTGTACAGCTTTATAAAGACAAACTGTTTCCAAAGGTCAGATCTGAGCATCTATCAGAGCTGTGATGGCACTGAAAGCACTAACGACGGCCGCTTTTCCTCTTAAGCCCGTCTCTTTCTTTGACATGTCCGCGCGGGGCCTCCTGCGGCTCAGGGCAAATAAAGTGCAGCTTTATAAAAGCCAGCGAAACAGAAAATAGCCAAGCGCTCGGCAGCTAAAAGCTGCATTTTCCTTTTCAGCATGTTTCTCATCAATTCTTTTCATATCACTGACTGACACAAATCCTATACGGCTACTTTTGTTTAACGAAGAGCATTAATGAAGAGCTCTCCAGCTAAATACATCTTTATTCTGCTATTAACGCTGCTGCTTGAAGTCACAGCTGAAGGAGGGCGTCTGAGAGCCTTCAAAGTCCAGGCATTTAGAGGCACTTTCCCATCAATCAGGCCTTGTGTCCAGTAAGTGGCGCTTACATTTACATGAAATATTCATAAAGCATTCATTCGTGCTTTCCAGCGCTGTAATCATCGGGCCTCCACCCCCTGAAATAGCTACAATCATGTCGGGGAGGGCGGCCGAGTTACGGGACGTGTCGGGGAGTGTCAGAGGTTCCCCTCAGTGTGTGTGTGTGTTTCCGTACGGCAGTCGGACGTCTGTCGGCGTCTGTGAAACTGTGAGTTACTGAGAGAATCACACATCAGCAGAGTTCCTCCAGATAAAATAACATCATTCATATTTTCATGTTAAGAGATTTTAGTTCAGGGTGTTATGAAAGCGTTATTTCTGGCATGAATTAGAAATATAAAAAGTCCTTGTTACACGTTACATGTATTTACCATAGTAATAACAGTAAATTATGCATAATTACATGCAACTAACCCTCAGCCAAACCCTAACCCTATAGTAAGTACATGTAAGTTAATTTTACTAAGCACTTAAATATATAATTACACTAACAATAACACCTTAACATAAAGTGTAACCCAACTTTTTTCCCAGAATTGTGAGTTCAGACTTTATAACTCGCGGCTGCTAGTTTATATCTTGCAATTCTGACTTTTTTTTCACAGAATTCTGACTTAACATCTCAAATTTTAGTTTTTTTTAAAAAATAAAAGAAATAAAAGAGGTAATTGCGACTTTTTCTTCCTTGCAAATGCGAGTGTTAACATTTAGCAATTCTGACTTTTTTCCTCAGAATTGCAAATGTATATCTCGCAATTATGAACTGCGAGAAAAAAAGTAAAAGTCACAATTACCTTTCTTATTTTTTTACTTATTTAGTGTAAACAAGCTTCCACACAGTGCCTCGGGTCTGTTCTGATACATAAAACGATAAGAGTTGAAAATAACAGCACTACAAAAACTACAAAAATAAACAGATATTTTGCCCTGTAAAAGAAAAGAGAAACACATGTCCCATATCTTTTGTTGTTGATGTCAAAGATTGTGTGTCCAATCAAACACTACGGTAAAAAGTTGTAAACACTTTATTTTACAATGTTCTGGTTACACTGTATTTATTATGTCCATTCTATAGTAATAATAGTAAATTATGTATAATTACATGCAACTAACCCTAAACCAAACACTAACCCCAATACACTAACAAAAGTGTGTGTATCTGTCAAAGTCATGCACTGTATAATCTAATTAATTAGACTAACTAAAAAAAGCATGCAAATCCAAGCCTTAAAAAAAACAAGTGAAATAGGAATAGTATGTTGTGCTGACAATGCATAGTTAGTATAGTTGACTTACACAAGCGCTCTAGTGACTAAACAATAACTGAGAGTACTTGATCATTTACGCTTGACTCAGTATAGCAACCATTGTTGTGTTTTGATGCTGAATGTTGAAGTGTGTGTGTGACTCAAGCATTATCAACTGCAAGATATTGTCACAAATATAGAAGGATTATAGATTCAAGATTCAAGATTCAAGAGTTTTATTTGTCACATACACAGTTATATACAGAATATACAACCGGCAGTGAAATGTAAACAGGTCCGCTCCATGGACAGTGCAAATTCACAGTTAAAAACACAAGGAGGAAATTATATAGAAATAGGATAAAAAAAGTATATATATATATATATATATATATATATATATATATATATATATATATATATATATATATATATATATATATATATATATATATATATATATATATCTGTATATAAATCTGTAGAATTATAAATAAAGTAGAAAAAAATAAAAATAAAGAAGTGGAGTAAACTGTGCAGTGAGTAAACTGTAGACTTATAAATATGTGGTTAACAAATGTATAAGAGTATAATGTGCAAACAGGTTTATAACAGGTTGTTACACAGTAACAACGAGAACAGAAAGTGCAGTGCAATGTCAATGTATCGATGTTTATCCAGAAGTGAAGTCACGTGATGTTAAGTGACTGAGTTCAGGAGTCTGATGGCCTGGGGGAAGAAGCTCCTCCTGAGTCTCTCAGTTTTGGCCATCAGGCTTCGGAAGCGCTTACCAGATGGTAGCAGCGTGAAATGAGGGTTTGCAGGGTGGTTAGAGTCCTTGATGATCTTAGTAGCTCTACCTTTGCAGCGTTTGGTGTAGACGTCCTGCAGAGACGGGAGAGCTGACCCTGAGATACGCTCGGATAAGCGCACTACTCTTTGCAGGGCTTTGCAGTCATGACTGGTGCTGTTCCCATACCACGCTGTGATGCACTGAGTTAATACACTTTCTATCGCCCCTAAATAGAAAGTTTTCAGGATAGCTGGTGAAACCCTGAATTTCCTCAGCTGGCGCAGGTGGTACAGTCTTTGCCTGGCTTTTTTCACCTGTGTCTGAATGTGAGCAGTCCAGGTCAGGTCCTCTGAGATGTTTACACCCAGGTACTTGAAGCTGCTCACTCTCTCTACTGGTGACCCGCTGATCATGAGAGGGGAGTATGTCCGTTGCTGTCTCTTCCTGAAGTCCACAATCATTTCTTTGGTCTTGCCAACATTCAGAGAGAGACAGTTGTCCTGGCACCATGATGTTAGATACTCCACCTCGTCCAAGTATGCCGTCTCATTGTTGTTGGAAATGAGGCCCAGGACAACAGTATCATCAGCAAATTTGATGATAGAGGTGGAGCTGTGTGTGGACAAACAGTCATGCGTGTAGAGAGAGTAGAGCAGGGGACTCAGGACACAGCCCTGTGGAGCTCCCACACTCAGGGTGATGGAGGTGGAGGTGGACTGGCCTATTCTCACCACCTGAGGCCTGCCAGTGAGGAAGTCCTCAATCCAGTGGCAGAGAGAAGAATTCAGGCTGAGATCCAGGAGTTTGGCGGTTAGCTTAATGGGAACTATGGTGTTAAAGGCTGAGCTATAGTCAATAAATAGCAGTCTTACGCCTTATATCAACAGAATTAAAAGTGTTTATGATGTAAGTGTTAATATACGTCAATATACGTCACAAAAGGTGACCTAATTTCTGACTAAATCATTACCTATAGTTAATTATTCAGTCAGAAGTCAACTTTTAAAAGCAACCTATTTATTACTTCTCTTCCTTTATAAATCAAATCAAATCACCTTTATTTATATAGCGCTTTTAACAAGTCCAATTGTTTCAAAGCAGCTTCACATTGTTAACAGGAAAATAATGCAACAGAATTTGTACAGCCGTTCTGGTGAAACGGTGATGTTATCCAGCTAATTTCAAGTATCATATAGTGTCAATGCGGTCAGATCGGTAATATAGAAGAAATTTAGGTGTCCCCAACTGAGCAAGCCAAAAGCCAGAGGCAACGGTGGCAAGGAACCAAAACTCCTTCAGGGTCAGAATGGAGAAAAAAACCTTGGGAGAAACCAGGCTCAGTCGGGGTGCCAGTTCTCCTCTGGCCGACGAACAAACAGTGTATGATTATAATTCTGGCAACATAGCAGGTCTTAATTCATATTAGGCAAATTGATATTTGTTAGATTATTCGAGAGATTGGAGTCGTCACGCCGAAGACGGGTTTAATGAGGATGTCGTGTCGATGCAGCATTTACGGGGGGAGTTTATTTGACACGCTCTCTGCAGACACTTCAGGGATGCGTTGGTCATGTCCAGGCGCTGGTCCACCATCTGATCTGGATACGGCCTGGATCTGGCTGACTGCAGTAAACCTCGGTATAAACAGAGAGACTAACATTAGCGTAGATGCCATTCTTCTTATGATGTAACGAGTACATCAGGTGTTATGGGAAGTGTTCCCGGTTCCGCTGACCTAGTTAATGCAGCCTGACAATCATTTACTGATTTGAGTAATAGAAATTGATAATGTTCTATGTGTAAGCCATAGTAAAGAGATGCGTTTTTAGTCTAGATTTAAACTGACAGAGTGTGTCTGCTTCCCGAACAATGCTAGGAAGACTGTTCCAAAGTTTAGGCGCTAAATAGGAAAAGGATCGACCGCCTGCAGTTGATTTTGATATTCTAGGTATTATCAACTGGCCAGAGTTTTGAGACCGCAATAGACGTGATGGAGTATAATGCGTTAAGAGTTCGCTCAAGTACTGGGGAGCTAAACCATTTAGTGCTTTGTAAGTAATAAGCAAGATTTAAAAATTTATTCGATGTTTAATAGGGAGCCAATGAAGTGTTGACAGAACCGGGCTAATATGGTCATACTTCCTGGTTCTAGTAAGAGCTCGAGCTGCTGCGTTTTGGACCAGCTGGAGTTTGTTTATTAAGCGAGCAGGGCAACCACCCAGTAAAGCATTACAGTAATCTAGCCTTGAGGTCATGAACGCATGAATTAACTGTTCAGCATTTTGCATCGAAAGGATGTGCCGTAATTTAGATATATTTTTAAGATGGTAGAATGCAGTTTTACAGATGTTAGAAACGTGGCTTTCAAATGAAAGATTGGTATCAAAGAGCACACCCAGGTTCCTCACTGACGACGAGGACTTGACAGTGCAGCCATCGAGTGTTAGACAGTATTCTAGGTTACTACTTGCAGAGTTTTTTTGTCCAATAATTAAAAATTCAGTTTTTTCTGAATTAAGTTGCAGGAAATTACTAGACATCCAATGTTTTATATCAGCTATGCATTCCGTTAATCTTGTGAATTGGTAAGTTTCATCAGGGCGTGAAGAAATATAGAGCTGAGTATCGTCAGCATAACAGTGAAAACTAATGCCATGCTTCCTAATGATATCTCCCAGTGGTAGCATGTACAGGGTGAAGAGCAACGGTCCTAGCACCGAGCCCTGCCCTTTATAACCAAATAACTGTGATTTCTTGTTGCATCACTGCATCAATAGGAAGAGAATTACAATAATATAAATGAAGCTCCAAGTGCCCAACCAAAGGCAACAGTGATCCCCATAATGGTGAGCTGTTGTTTATTGCTTGACAAAATGGCACTCAAACCTATGGAAGCCCGTTTCCGCCACTAAATAAAAACATAAAAAGTGCAATTGCGAGTTTATATCTCAGAATTCTGACTTTATAACTTAACATTAAGTAAAGTTAACTAAAAAGTGTTAGTTAGAATCACTGTTAGAATCACTGTTTTTCCTGTTTCAGTTCTTCATTAGTTGTCATGGTTTCTGATTAGTTCTCACCTGTTTCTTGTCTCGTTAATAATCTGTGTATTTAAGCCCTCTGTTTCTTCTGTTCTGCGTCGCCAATGACGGTTTTTGAGTGTCTAGTGTTTGATTTTATCTCCATGTTCATTATAAATTGCTTGTTATTGTTCCAGTGATTGTCATTGGTACAATATTGTACCAATAAATACAAGTGATTTGCATCCTGTACATCGGTTACACATGAATCAACAAAGCAACACAAACAATTTGTAACATCAACATCATTGAATGAAGTTAGGGGTGAGCAAAAACCATAACCACAGCAACACATTTTAATCTCAGTTTTTAGTGTTTATGTAAAACAAGACAAATCTGCCATTATTTTAAAGTAGGCACGAAACAGAAGCTTGTCACTCACTTGTCTTTTCTCCCCTATACGCAAACCGCCCATCAATATAAAGATCTTTAATGGAAGATAAACCCTTCTCCCTCCAAATCTATCGGAATCTATCAGTTCTATCGGACCACGGGGGTAAAAAGGAGTGACTGTAACAAACTGGTGTATGTAAAGAGGTCTCTGGCAGGATCAAAACTTTTTTCACTTGATTTAAAAAAAATGAACACAAGAAAGCAAAGGAGAACAGCAGTGCTGTTAAGGAGGTGCCAACAGCCAAGTTCGTCTCAATTTGTACCCAAAAGGGGGCCTCGGGGGTCAGATTACCTGGTTCCTCCTTCAGCCAGAACATTAAAGCCCTAATATTGGCAGCCCAGTAATAGTGTTTAAATACTGGCATACCTAGACCACCTGCAGACTTGGGTTTTTGTAGATGAATTTTGGATATCCGGTGGGTCTTATAGTTTCAAACATAAAACAGAATCATAGAATATAATTCCTTAAAGAAAGCAGAGGTAAGAAAAATAGGTAGATTTTGACAAAGATATAGAAATCTAGGAAGAGAGACCATTTTAATTTATACGCCCAATCATAGACAAAGGTAAAATTGTCCATTTCTCAATATTACTTTTGAGTTTCGAAAGAAAACTCCAGAAAGAAACCGGGGCAGGTGAGAGGGGACAACCCTGTTGCACTGCAAGGAAAACATGGGCGACCTGTCTGTGTTAGTTAGAACTGAACACACTGGCCTGGTGTATATTAATCTGACCCACAATGCCTCGCCAAACCCAAACCTTTGTAGTGACATGAACATGTAAGGCCATTCGACCTGATCGAAAGCTTTCTGCGCATCCAAGGAATTGTGTATATTACGTATATTGTGTTTAGGAGGCGACACACATTAGAGAAAGAAAATCTACCAAGGATAAATCCAGTCTGGACAGGGTGAATAACAGAGGGTAAATGCTTGTCAAGCTGAATAGCTAACTCTTTAGTCATTACTTTTCTATCAAAATTCTGAAGCGCAATTGGCCTGTAACTGCTTGGGTCAGTTTCATCCTTATTTTTCTTTAAAATAAGAGAGATATTGGCTTCGTATAATGTACTAGGCAAAACTTTCTATCTTTTTTAGAACTGATTATCATTTTGAAGAGGAGTGGGGCAAGAATATCACAGAATCTCTTAAAAAAAAAAAACACTGCCTTTCCAGTTGGAAATGACTTAACAGCGGTGACTATCTCCTCCAAAGTAAAGTCAGAGTCCAAGTTGTCCCCGGCAAAGTTACTAAGTTTAGGCATATCCAGAGAGTCGAAAAAATCCATTAAATCGGAGTAGTGGCCATGCTATTAGAAGTATAAAGTTCACTGTAAAAATCCTTAAAGCGGGCATTAATATCATTGGGGTTAATTAACAGGGTTCCATCCTTAGACTTGATGCGATAAATCGACCTAGAAGCCTGAGTCCCTTTGAGCTGTCTTGCCAAGAGCCTATGAGGCTTATCCCCTGGTTCAAAATATCTATGCCTCATTCTCAAGATAAGGTTATTTATTTGACCACTCGAATACTCGAATTTAAGCTTCATTATTTTGTTATAATCATCAGATGACTTCGACCCTGATATGCCAGTTAAAGTGTAGGAAGAACCCTTTGTATCTCTAAAAGTTGCTTCTCTCTCTCCTTTTTTGAAGCAGATTCATAAATAATATGCCCACACGTAACCACTTTTAAATTCTCCCAGAGTGTAGAATCTGACACCTCCCCGTTATCATTAAACTCTATAAAATCTTTCAACTTGGACAATGGACATGGTCAGGGAACTGTGATCAGAAATCAACATACTGTAGTACTTGGTATCAATTGTGATACTTATTTTAAAAAGTACCTCAGATATTGTGCAATACATTTCAAAGTTAAAAGTAATCTGATTACATTACTTGTAACCAGAGATGGAAGTCTATGACTTGCGAAGTTTGCAACTTGACTTGGACTCGTGAACAACTAACCTGAGACTTGACTCGAGACTTGACTTGGACTGGACATGGACTTGAAGATTGAGACTTGTGGAAAAAATGCAAGTCTTTTGGCACGGCATTCCCAATTACGTTCTCGATTTGCTACCCTACCTGACAGCACGAAGCGCCACCTTTTACTATTCATTCATTCGCAAATAAGTGCTGCAGCAGCGAATATCACAAAACACACCAAGCCCGCGAGCGTGTGATGCATCTGAAGGCACGCAAATTCATCACCCATTAGAAAACTGCTGTTAAATAAATTAGCAACAAATAGTAACAATATAGTCAAGCCTTAGCGTACGAAACTTTGTGATTTAATTTGAAAAGCAATCAGTTAATCTGAAGGGAATATGTGGTGTTGCACAGCAGCAGAGCAGCACTTGCTTGCGGTCCATTTTCAAGAAGTACACATTTCCATATCCTTTTCATGTTTTTCCCCAAAGTAGGCTATTTTCTAACATATGCATATAATCCAGATTTACCAAATTAATTTGCATCTGGATTGCACGAACACTTTCATACGCAATTTATGACCCTGTCCGACTCATTTTCACGAATGACACTCGCAGATGGAAATGTTCTTCGTGTCGTTTACTGTAACGCTTGTCTATACACAGGTTTTGTTACCGCCGGCGCTCACTGGAAGACTACATTATCCAGCATTGCTTGAGATTCAGCAAACTACGGCAACTCAAATAGCTTTTTCCCCCTTGTGGTGGTTCTAAATAGTATAATTTTGTACAAAGTTTGAAAGTAATAGTAATGATTTAAGTAGTATTTTGTGTGCTTTATTATGCAATTTTAAAATAAAAGTTGTTTGATAGTTCAATACACTGTTAATTATAAAGCTGAAGAAAAAATATTGCTAAAACTAGAACAAAGACTTGACTTGAGACTTGACTTGGACCACAGAGACTTGTGAACATGTCTGCTTGTAACGCGTTACCCTCGACACTGTATGCGTATGTACATTTTGTCACATCACTGAATTATAAGATTCTGCTAAGTTTACTCCTTAAGTATAAAAAGAAATACTATTTATATAGCCACCCTCAGCCTAAGCAAAAGCTCACAATGGTAACAATGAAACTGTTGTAAATAACAACATAATTGAACATTAAACACTGTCAAGCCGTGCCCTTTTTTCTTCTCGATCAAAAACACAAATAATATACTTACTTTAAACATTTTTACTCTTGACATTAAGTCTCATGCATGAACTACTTTCAGTTACATCATCAAAAATCATTTTCAAGTACTTAACTGGTTCACATTCGCCCAATATAGGCTACTTTAATCCAGTTGAATGCACATTTGAAAGAATTAGTTACATTAATTAAAAGCAAAGAAATCAATTTTATTGAGTAGATCACAAATAATATGATTGAAAAACTTGGGAAAACACGCATTTCCCAATTTACTCAGTGCAAATTGTTGTTGTAATGTTTCTCAGTACTAATTTGTGTAATTACACACCATAACAAGAGTCTAATAAATGTTTTTTGTCTGAGAAATCCCTTATGCTGTTGTTCCTCATGTTCTGTATTCATGCCCGTTTTAATACATTTCAGTGTTTGATGTTATTTGTTATGCTATACTGTGATGATGTCCAAGTGAAATCTAAAGCAAAACCAGTGGTCTAATTGATATAAACTCCCATCTTCTTCATCATCCTGGACAGATGCACTCACAGTTCTTGGCTTATTCAGAGGAATTGTAAAAGCAGACGTGAATATCTCTGCTGGTCTTTAAATATGAGCCGGTGTTTGCTCAACGGCTGAGATTCTGAACAGGTCCACCACGTTCATTTGCAATTCTTATTGCCGTAAAAGTTAATCTATCCCGAGCAATAAATCAGAGGCCGCTCAGCTTAAGAGAATGTCTCCAATGCGGGATGATTTTCCAAACACAACTGAGCTAACATAGATTTATTACCTCCGCTTATATAACTCATATTAGGAATTCATGGACCTGGCAAAAGGGATTAGAGCGTTTATTTCAGGCAGGGAGATGATCCTGTCATTAATGGTCGATACTTTCATCATCGTGTCGAATTCGCCCTGTGACGAGTCACGGCGGACATATCAGGATTGTGCAGCTGTACTCGTTATCTGCCGGCGACCCGCTCCACGCACGCAACGCCGACCGCCGCCCATCATACCGGGATTAGGCTGTCAATCACAGGGCCGCGGTGTATTCTCTGCTACGCTTATGCTCAAATGTCACTGAGATCAGAGTCATTTCTTGGCTAATTGCATCTCGTTCGCCCTTAATGCTGCTCGTTTAATGGTTTTGTTAGACTGTGTGACAAGACAGAGACGACAGAAGAGTTCACTGTGCGACTCTTCCACGCGGCATCCATTTCATCCACCACTCTTTATTACCATTAGCAACTGATTTAGAGGTGGAGGCTTCAACAATAACACAAACTTTGCTCATTGATATTAAAGTGCAAACTCTGAATGTTTTAATGAAACTCACACCATTGCTGAACCGACAGCGAGTGATTAACTGACCTATTAAGTGTGTGGTCGACCTACATGTGGAGTCCATTTCCCAGCCTGTGGGATATTATTTCATATCAGCCGACGACTGACCAATTTCTTACACAGGATTACAGCCACATTATGTGTCATGCTACAATGAAGCAGAAAGCTAAAGTCGTGTTTAAAGCGGCACGTTCAGAATCCCTCCGTAACTGTAAATGAATAGCGAGAGAGCTTCATTAACACGTGCAGAATCAAACCGCTCTCATAATAGAAGCGCTGACACGTAATCTGTTTTCATTCTGTGTCAAATCACATGATATTGCCGTCAAAGGTTGAGTTGAAATTGTTCAACGCCTTAAGTAGTTTATTAGTGTAGCGCTAATCTGCAGCGGACTTTGCATGTAAATGATGTGCACTTATGCGGCCCGTTGCCTGATGGAGGGAATATGGAAGTATTTGAGTATTAGCGCCGCTCGCTGAGTCTGAAAAGCGGTCGAACTCGTTCACATGCAGGCTGTCAGCAGACACAGTTGCTTTAACAAGCAGTACTTGTGATGCATTACTTTACTTGTAACATCAAAAAAGTAATCTGATTACATAATGCACGGTACTTGTGATGCATTACTTTACTTGTAACATCAAAAAAGTAATCTGATTACATAATGCACAGTACTTGTGATGCATTACTTTGCTTTTAACATCAAAAAGTAATCTGATTACATAATACACAGTACTTGTGATGCATTACTTTGCTTTGTAACATCAAAAAAGTAATCTGATTACATAATACACAGTACTTGTGATGCATTACTTTGCTTGTAACATCAAAAAGTAATCTGATTACATAATGCACAGTACTTGTAATGCATTACTTGTTAGATCAAAAAGTAATCTAATTACATAATGCACGGTACTTGTGATGCATTACTTGTAACAACAAAAAAAGTCATCTGATTACATAATGCACAGTACTTGTGATGCATTACTTGTTAGATCAAAAAGTAATCTGATTACATAATGCATGTTGTTTGTAATGCATTACTTGTTAGATCAAAAAGTAATCTGATTACATAATGCATGTTGTTTGTAATGCATTACTTGTTAGATCAAAAAGTAATCTGATTACATAATGCATGTTGTTTGTAATGCATTACTTGTTAGATCAAAAGTAATCTGATTACATAATGCATGTTGTTTGTAATGCATTACTTGTTAGATCAAAAGTAATCTGATTACATAATGCATGTTGTTTGTAATGCATTACTTGTTAGATCAAAAAGTAATCTGATTACATAATGCATGTTGTTTGTAATGCATTACTTGTAACAACAAAAAAGTAATCTGATTACATAATGCACGGTACTTGTGATGCATTACTTGTAACATCAAAAAGTAATCTGATTACATAATGCATGGTACTTGTAATGCATTACTTTACTCGTAACATCAAAATATAATCTGATTGCGTTATGCATGTTGCTTGTAATGCATTACTTGTTAGATCAAAAAGTATTCTAATTACATAATGCACAGTACTTGTGATGCATTACTTTACTCGTAACATCAAAATGTAATCTGATTACATAATGCACGGTACTTGTGATGCATTACTTTACTCGTAACATCAAAATATAATCTGATTGCGTTATGCATGTTGCTTGTAATGCATTACTTGTTAGATCAAAAAGTATTCTAATTACATAATGCACAGTACTTGTGATGCATTACTTTACTCGTAACATCAAAATGTAATCTGATTACATAATGCACGGTACTTGTGATGCATTACTTTACTCGTAACATCAAAATGTAATCTGATTACATAATGCACGGTACTTGTGATGCATTACTTTACTCGTAACATCAAAATGTAATCTGATTACATAATGCACGGTACTTGTGATGCATTACTTTACTCGTAACATCAAAATGTAATCTGATTACATAATGCACGGTACTTGTGATGCATTACTTTACTCGTAACATCAAAATGTAATCTGATTGCGTTATGCATGTTGCTTGTAATGCATTACCCCCACCATGGCTCATTTCAAATGAGATTGAAAACACCTGACTGCTAGGCTTTGGGCTTCCACAGTTGTATCTTGACAGGTTGTAGAGACATTTTTTGGAACCGTTGTGCCGTGCTGCTTATATTTATCATGCTGTAAATATGCTCCTCCCCACACCCAAAAATCGTCTGTGGATGAGAATCCAAAACAAGGACTTGTGAGACATTGTCCTGCTCCACTTCACAGACGATGAGTGGAAAGAGAGTTCCAGCTTGACAGGACACTCGTTTATGACACTTTATTCAACAGGAAGAACAAATCTTATTCAGTGTCGAGTCATCACATGATGTCCAACGTTAGAGCTACGTTGAGGGTTTATTCTCATATCATGTCTTCTGAACATTCATAGATGATTAACACTGAGGAGAACTTCAAACATCAGCATACGTTGCGGAGCAGCTTTAACGACACTGTGCAAATAAAGATGTGTTATTAATATGTGCTGGAGAGCGAGAGACTGCTATCTGCAGCATTCTGCATAATTGAGCAGGAACGCACAGAGTCTGTAATTACGGCTCTCAGAGCTGCACAAGGGCAGGCGTTGAGGGGAAGTGGCGCTCTCATGTCAGACGGAGGATCTGCTGCCCGCTGTCCTGCCTGAGAGTTTGGAGGAACCGCAACAAATCCTAATCAAAAGATTCAAATTGTCAGCTGCCACATGTTTGTTGTCATCTTTGGTTCCCTGTCCTCCTCTCTCTCTCTCACACACACACACACACAGAAATGTGTGCATTGTTTATTTTCTTTCACAAGGCCAGATTGGCTTTATTCTAAACTCCTAAGAGAAGGTTTTCTCTATGTGAATATATAGTAAAGTGTGATTTATTCCTGTGATCAAAGCTGAGTTTATCATCATTACTCCAGTCTTCAGTGTCACATGATCCTTCACTGATCACTCTCACATGAGGATCTGATGATCAACAAACATTTATGATTATTATCAATGTTGAAAGCAGTTTTTTTAGGATTCTTCGATGAATAGAAAGTTCAAAAGAACGGTATTAATCTGAAACAGAATCTTTTGTAACACTATAAATGTTTTTACTGTCACTTTTGATCAATTTAATGCATCCTTGCTAAATAAATGTATTAATTTCTTTAAGTTCTTTCCTAAAAAATAAAAAAACTGTACTCACCCAAAACTTTTTAATGCTAGTACAATGTTGCAAAAGTGTTGCTTTCTATTTCAGATAAATACTGTTCTTTTGAACTTTCTATTCATCACAGAATCCTAAAAAAAGATAATATGATCATGTGACACTGAAGACTGGAGTAATGATGATAAATTCAGCTTTGATCACAGGAATAAATCACACTTTACTATATCAAATCAAATCACCTTTATTTATACAGCGCTTTTAACAAGTCCAATTGTTTCAAAGCAGCTTCACATTGTTAACAGGAAAATAATGCAACAGAATTTGTACAGCCGTTCTGGTGAAACGGTGATGTTATCCAGCTAATTTCAAGTATCATATAGTGTCAATGTGGGCAGATCGGTAATATAGATGAAATTTAGGTGTCCCCAACTGAGCAAGCCAAAAGCCAGAGGCAACGGTGGCAAGGAACCAAAACTCCTTCAGGGTCAGAATGGAGAAAAAAACCTTGGGAGAAACCAGGCTCAGTCGGGGTGCCAGTTCTCCTCTGGCCGACGAACAAACAGTGTATGATTATAATTCTGGCAACATTGCAGGTCTTCATTCATATTAGGTAAATAGATATTCGTAAGATTATTCGAAAGATTGGAGTCGTCACGCTGAAGACGGGTTTAATGAGGATGTCGTGTCGATGCAGCATTTACGGGGGGAGTTTATTTGACACGCTCTCTGCAGACACTTCAGGGATGGGTTGGTCATGTCCAGGCGCTGGTCCACCATCAGATCTGGATACATATATTCACATAGAGAACAGCTGATTTACACTGGAGGAATATTTCACAATATATATATATATATATATATATATATATATATATATATATATATATATATATATATATATATATATATATATATATAAAAACTTCTTATAAAAACATTAAAATCAAAATAATCTTGTTCCATTGTATGAATGTTTTGTCTTTTGGTGTATATTTGAAAAACTAACAAATTAGGCTGATTCAAATGTGGTATTTTTAGGCTGGACCAAAGTTTCATTGTTTTCAGTGTAGAGGCCTGAACCCTAAACCCTATTACTATTCAGACATGTGTGAGTGTCAGTGTGATGAGGTCAGAGGTCACACGGGTGCCCTTTTCTTCACTTCTTCACTTTTTCTGTCTTTACACCCCAAGGAACTCCAGTTCTGTTACGTGCAGCAGGGGTCTTATTAAACAAGTAATAACAATGAAAATATGACTACATGGGCACATTTTATGCTCTTTCTCCAGCTGAGCTTTAATAATTTAGGGTTCTAGAGTCAGACAATCTCAATCCAAAACTTGTGCTCCAACTTAGGGGTCACTTGAGAGCGGAGTGGCTTTGATCGACCGCCTGTTACTAAGAAGCTCTAAGAGGTTTATAAGACCTCAGATGTTTTAAATGGCCAGAACGCATGAGAGTGTGACAGCGCAGAGGTCAGAGAGTGTGTGTGCAGGTACTGCTCAAAGATGAAGCACCTTCACACGTAACAGCTTCATAAGAAACGGCTTTTATGCAGAGCTTGCGCTGAACCAAAACAGCTTCTTTGTTGAGTGCGGCGGGGGCTGGAAAACATCAAACACACACTCATGACAATGTGAGTTTGAAAAGAGGAAACAAAAGGGTTTTTGGGGGGTGACTGGGGTCTGATCTGAATACTCATAATCATTCTCAATGTACACTGGAGAGCTTCTAGGAAAATGTTTTCCTGAATAAAGTATTGTGCACATGTGTTATTACACTGTACTTACATGTAATGCAACCACACTTAATGACATCCGTAATTACACTATTTTAAATATGCATCTTAAGTTTCACCCCAGTATAAGTAGAAATGTGTAACACTTTATTTTAAAGCCTCTTTGTTAGGTTACATGTAGTTACTCTAGTAATAACAGTAAAAATTACATGCAACTAACCCTAAACCAACCCTAATCCTAAGTAAATACATGCTGTTCATGAATATTTCTCAGTACATGTAATTACAATGCAACAGACACCTTAATATAAAGTGGGTAACACTTTATTTTGCAGTGTCGTTGTTACTCGTTACATGTAGTTACTATAGTAATTACTATAAATGATGCATAATTACATGCAACTAACCCTCAACCAAACCCTAATCCAAACCCTAACTCTATAGTAAATACATGTAGTTAATTAATATTACTCAGTATTTAAAGGTATAATTACACTGTAACAAAGACACCATAAAATAAAGTGTAACCCTAACATTTTAAAGGCCTGTACACACCTGGCTTATCGGCAGCATTTTTGGAGACGTTTTTCGGCGTGTCTGTGTGTTCACACCCAAGCTATTTACGCTGGCGATGTGCCGGGTGAACATGCAAATTCCCGGCACACAAGGTGTCTTGTTCTTTGTCTGCTTACTTCCTCTTCATTGTATTAATATGTGCTCGGCAAGACGTCGGTGTGCACACTCACATTGGCGCCCTTTGTTTAGTCGCGAGGCGTTAAACGTCGGCAATAAACGCACATGAAAATTGTCCCGGTGTGAACAGGCCTTAATACTGTGGCATTTTTTTAACACTATTGTAAATATGCATCTAAAGTTTCACCCCAGTGTAAACAGAAATGGCTTACACTTTATTTTAAGGTGTCCTTGTTATACAATTAAGTACTGAGCAATATTAACAACTTACACTTCTATAGAATTAGTTGGATTAGGGTTTGGTTTAGGGTTGGAGTAGTTGCTTGTAATTATGCATAATTTACTGTTAGTACTATAGTAAGTTCATGTAACAAGTCAAGTCAGCTTTACTTCTATAGCAGATTGTTTTAAAGCAGCTTCAAGGTAATAAACAGGACAATAAGAATCAATGATGCAAACCTCATCAAATATGCTTTAAAGAAGCTCTAAAAGACAATAGAGCTCCGGACGTCACCTGACCCATTCTGTTTACAACACCATATTGGCAGACAGGAACAGCCCGGAGCGAATATGAAATGAACGCCGCCAGCATGAGTGTCAAGGCTTCAAGACTTTAATTCAAAAGACATAGACCTGTACATAGCAAAACTTAACAGATTAAACATAACAGATCCATATAATGCCCCTGGGGTGCTTTTCACGTGTATGGATAAAGGAACGGATAGCTTTCCTGACCTGCAGTATCCTGGGGCCGGTTGCACCAGCTGTGCGCAAGTTAGCCTAGTTTTGATGTAAATGGGCACTAAGTTACAACTTATGCATTACTAAATATTTTTGCGTTGCACCATTAAACTTAGTTGAAGCCTAAATCTACATATAAGCTAAATATTTATGGAAGCCTCCGATCAGGAGTAACGTAACGTTAACGGATAGAATAAAATAGCAGGCAGACTGAACTGCATCAATAAGCTCTTGTTTTACATGACAAACTTCAAACTTCAATTCAGGCTTATATTTTAAGAGAGAAAACATTATGTGAATAGATTACTATGTTAGCGGTTAACAAACCCTTCCAAAATCAGTCCGATTTATTTATTGATCCTTAATTTAGTTTCAGATAGCCTACAGTTTCTGAATGTTATTTATACACTCTAAAAAATGCTGGGTTAAAAACAACCCAAGTTGGGTTGAAAATGGACTAACCCAGCGGTTGGGTTGTTTTAAGCAAACATTTATTGGGTTAAAAAAAAAACATTTATTGGGTTAAAAAAAAAACATTTATTGGGTTAAAACAACTCAATCGCTGGGTTAGTCCATTTTCAACCCAACTTCGGTTGTTTTTAATTTTTTAGAGTGTATATAAAAGCACTTCTATTATTCATGATTAAGTATCGTATTTAATGGGAACTTATTTTTATCATTAGATAAAAAGGCACAAGTAGTTAGAATGAAGAATATTCACAGCATTTCGACAACTTACTAAGATAAAATGATTTCCCCTTTGCTTGCCCGCGCCTGTTCTGGCCTCCTGGCGCACAGCAGCTGTCCACCATGTTGAAATAGTAAGGTTTAAACAAGTCTGGTTTTCAATTATTTTCTGACCACTATAGATGCCGATGCTACAGCCGCTCTAGCGCTCCCCTGATTGCCCAACACGATCACATGAGAATGCATATCAATAGTACGAGTGTGCAATGTCGTGGAATGTATATGGCAAAATGAGTTTTGGCATGCATATGGTACGCAGTTTATGGCGTGTATATGACACGCTCTTCGGTAGGATGGGGTGCGGGGTGGGTGGTTTGTGCGTATAATACAAAAAACTGCGTACCATATGCACGCCTAAACTCATTTTGCCATATACATTCCACGACATTACACACTCATATTATTGATATGCATTTTCGTGTGATGGGGCTCGATTGCGATTGAGTTTAGGCTTTGTGACGTCAACCTCCGGAGCTCTATAGTAGTGTTGTATTCAAGACCACCTAATCCGAGACCGAGTCAAGACCAAGACCAGAAAATAAATTCATAGAGATCCACATTACCACCAGATAAATGACTTATAATAAATACAATTAGAATAAGACACTATATAGAGCTGTTACCAATCAAATTAAATCAACAACAAAATTCATCTTTGCACTACAGAGTACAGAAGATGAAGATGAAGATACAGAAGATGCATCACATAAATAATGTTGAGGGTAATGTTTAAAACATATATATATATATATATATATATATATATATATATATAATAAATATCATGTTTGCGGTCATGCTCAAATTTGTGAAAACAGCTCTCTTGCTCTTGTGATAATGCTTAATTATATCACGTTATAAATCCAGATCTCATACAAGAACTTTTTGCAACAGTATCTTGAATTTTGTGAGCATTTGTATTCATTTTTGACACAATTCCTAATTATTTTCTGCATCACCACAATAAATAAATCAAATAAGAAATAAGTTATGGATTGCGTCTGAAGCAGTTATACAGCCAATCACAGTAATGATGTTAATAAATAAATCAGTCAGTGCACCGGAAATGTAGTAATATCACAGCAGTTGTGGTCTTGAAACAAAATCCCGAGTCCTCTTAGTCTGAGACTGAGACAAGACCAAGATCGCCAAAAAATGGTCTTAAGACCGGTCTCGAGTACTACAACACTACTCTATAGTGTCGTAATTCAGCTCAGTTCACTGTTGATTCAGTTCAGTTAAACGATAAAAAACATTAATTAAGGTGTAAATTTGTCTGCATTTCTTTCGGTTTGTTTGTGGAACACAGCAGATCATCCACATTCATTTCCTTGACTATGAACCGAACTGTAAACACTGTTGTCATGTGTTGTTTTGGACAGTTATCATTACAGTTATTGTTCTCGGTCTGAACTCTCACTAACATTGAGCTTTAGCTGCTAAGGCAAGAATGAACATTATACCAAACGATTTATATTTGAATAGTTCAAGACATCAAATAAAGTGTGACCTAAAATCGTAAGTATTGTTGATGACAGATCCACAGTGATTGCAGATGAATCCTGCCGTTGGAGTGAGATTGAAAGGCTGATGGCTTGTTTGTGAAGGCCTTTGCTCTGTCAGGAATAATGCTTGTTTATGTGTCTGTAAGCAGGATCGTTTGACTCGCCGAAGCCCCTCTAATTACTGCAGGGCTTCATACCTGTAAACGAAGCTTCATAATGAGGAGCTGAAGAGGTCAGCAAAAATCAGCCAAGCGTTTGCAATTTAATAGACATTTAAGTAGTGTTAATTAAACGGCATGTAATAGACAAGTGCTCTGGACAGTCTGAAATGGAAAAGCTCAGTGAGAAGGAACTGAGAAGGAAGATCTCAGAGCCCAGCCCATCAACTGTTTGCTTACCGACAGAAATATCTTCCTTTGTGTTCAGCAGAAGACAGAAACTCATGCAGGTTTGGAACAACTTGAGGGTGAGTAAATGATGACAGGATTTACATTTTTGGGTGAACTATCCCTTTAATAACAGCCTTACCTTGTACTGTTTATTCATCAGTATTGGTGATGTGTTAGGGGTTGAACAACTTCAGATTTTTTAAAGGCAACATTTATGTGATGATAGTCGAGTCGACGTCGACTAGTCAATGATGTTGTCATTAATGAACAAATAAGCCTGAACCTCGAGCTGAGACTGAACAGGTTTTTTTTGTGCACAGCTGATTTGACGCAGCGCTGCCCAAGAGACTATTTCTCCTACATAACAGCTTTTGTTTATCAGTGCTTTTGCCTTCGGGTCGTTATATTTCTCACAGATTTCTGCTCGTTCTGAATCATATGGTGGCCCAGTAGTGCACAACACAACAAAATTTAAAAAGCAAACATAAGTTCACAATGAAAATAAGCCACAACACAACGAAATCAAACAACAGAAACAAGCCACAACACAACGAAAAAGCCATAACTGCTCCCGACCACTAGGGGGATCTCGTGGTGCGGTAAAGTTAGTTTTCCTTGAAATATGCAATTATAATGCATGTAACGTTAGGTGATTTTGAATTAATATTTCATGTCGATATACAATGATTACACACTTAAAACTGATCGCAGTGTTTATATCTTTGTAAGACAATCTATAGAACAGTGGCAAGGAGAACTAACTTTACCACACTCCGAGTGCCCCCTAGTGGTCGGGAGCATTTCCGTTGTTTTGTAGCTTGATTTCATTGTGGCTTGGCTTGATTTCATTGTGTTGTGGTTTGATTTCATTGTGTTGTGGCTCGATTTCGTTGTGGCTTGGCTTGATTTCGTTGTGTTGTGGCTTGATTTCGTTGTGTTGTGGCTTGATTTTGTTGTGTTGTGGCTTTTTTGTTGTGTTGTGGCTTGATTTCGTTGTGTTGTGGCTCGATTTTGTTGTATTGTGACTCGATTTTGTTGTGTTGTGGCTTGATTTCGTTGTGTTGTGGCTTGATTTTGTTGTGTTGTGGCTCGATTTCGTTGTGTTGTGGCTCGATTTCATTGTGGCTTGGCTTGATTTTGTTTATGTTGTGGCTTGATTTCGTTGTGTTGTGGCTTGATTTTGTTGTGTTGTGGCTTGATTCCGTTGTGTTGTGGCTTGATTTTGTTGTGTTGTGGCTGATTTCATTGTGTTGTGGCTTGATTTTGTTGTGTTGTGGCTTGATTTCGTTGTGTTGTGGCTTGATTTTGTTGTGTTGTGGCTTGATTTCGTTGTGTTGTGGCTTGATTCCGTTGTGTTGTGGCTCGATTTCATTGTGGCTTGGCTTGATTTTGTTTATGTTGTGGCTTGATTTCGTTGGGTTGTGGCTTGATTTTGTTGTGTTTTGTTGTGTTGTGGCTTGATTTTGTTGTGTTTGGCTTGATTTCGTTGTGTTGTGGTTGTGGCGTTGTGTTGTGGCTGATTTCATTGTGGCTTTGTGTTGTGGCTGATTTCGTTGTGTTGTGGCTTGATTTCGTTGTGTTGTGGCTCGATTTTGTTGTATTGTGACTTGATTTCGTTGGGTTGTGGCTTTTTCGTAGTGTTGTGACTTGATTTTGTTGTGTTGTGGCTTGATTTCGTTGGGTTGTGGCTTGATTTTGTTGTGGCTTGACTTGATTTCATTGTGTTGTGGCTTGATTTCATTGTGTTGTGGCTTGATTTCTTTGTGTTGTGGCTTGATTTCATTGTGGCTTGGCTTGATTTCATTGTGTTGTGGCTTGATTTCGTTGTGTTGTGGCTTGATTTTGTTTGTTGTGGCTTGATTTCGTTGTGTTGTGGCTTGGTTTTGTTGTGTTGTGGCTTGATTTTGTTGTGTTGTGGCTCGATTTCGTTGTGTTGTGGCTCGATTTTGTTGTATTGTGACTCGATTTTGTTGTGTTGTGGCTTGATTTCGTTGTGTTGTGGCTTGATTTCGTTGTGTTGTGGCTCGATTTCGTTGTGTTGTGGCTTGATTCCGTTGTGTTGTGGCTTGATTTCGTTGTGTTGTGGCTTGATTTCGTTGTGTTGTGGCTTGATTTCGTTGTGTTGTGGCTCGATTTTGTTGTATTGTGACTTGATTTCGTTGGGTTGTGGCTCGATTTTGTTGTGTTGTGTTGTGGCTTGATTTCGTTGGGTTGTGGCTTGATTTTGTTTGGCTTGACTTGATTTCATTGTGTTGTGGCTTGATTTCATTGTGTTGTGGCTTGATTTCGTTGTGTTGTGGCTTAATTTAGTTGTGTTGTGGCTTGATTTCGTTGTGTTGTGGCTTAATTTAGTTGTGTTTGACTCGTGTGTGTTGTGGCTTGATTTTGTTGTGTTGTGTTGTGATTGGCTCGATTTACGTTGTGTTGTGGCTCGATTTCATTGTGGCTTGGCTTGATTTCATTGTGTTGTGGCTTGATGTGGCTTGATTCGTTGTGTTGTGGCTTGATTTCGTTTGTTGTGGCTCGATTTCGTTTGTTGTGGCTTGATTTCATTGTGGCTTGGCTTTGATTTTGATTTTGTGTTGTGGCTTGATTTCGTTGAGTTGTGGCTTAATTTAGTTGTGTTGTGGCTTGATTTCGTTGTGTGGTGGCTTGATTTTTTGTTGTGTTGATTTCGTTGGTTTGATTTCATTGTTGTATTGTGATTTCGTTGGGTTGTGGCTTTTTGTAGTGTTGTGGCTTGATTTCGTTGTGATGTGGTTTGATTTTGTTGTGTTGTGGCTCGATTTCGTTGTGGCGTGGCTTGATTTCGTTGTGTTGTTGTCACGGTTCATGAATTCGTTGTGTCCTAGTTACTGCCTGTGTGTGTATGCGAGGTGAGTGTGGGGGGCGTGGTCACTGATCACACACTCAGCAATCATCCATCGCACCTGATATCCATCTGCTCTGCCTATTTAGTTCCCATCTCACCACCACCGTGTTGTTGAGTCGTTGTTCTTCCAGTGATGCCGTGCCCGTCTCTCCCGTGTTCCCTCGTCTTCGTCCTCAACGCTCCACAATCACCACTCTGGGATTATCACCGCACGACGTCTTCACTGTCTAGCTCATTGAGTCCCTGCGTCACTGCCAGCCAATCCCCAGACATTCTTTGTTTTTGTGTTACCATAATAAACCACCTCACTTGCATTTGAATCCGTCTACGACTCATTCCTGACAGTTGTGGCTTTATTTTGTTGTGTTCTGGCTCGATTTCGTTGTGTTGTGGCTCAATTTCATTGTGTTGTGGCTTGATTTCGTTGTGATGTGGCTTGATTTTGTTGTGTTGTGAACTTGTATGTATGTATACTAACTTGTATGTAATGTATACTTTTTAAATTTCGTTGTGTTGCGCACTACTGGGCCACCATAGAAGCAGATACAGATAAAGAAGCACAGTAAAGATTAGGCTACATTTATATGAATGCATTAGTGAGAGAGCGATTGCATGTGAATTAATTCTACCTGGCAGTGTCTCTCTACTAATAGTGAAGCTGTGGGTTTTAGTTATCAAAAAATATATGCTAGAACTTTTCAGTTTCAAACTTTTCTATTTTATTGATAAATCATAGAAACAGTGTTGACATTCGGTGTGTGCGATCTCCGCATGATGTGCGAGCGTTACAATGTATGCAGTATGCATTAGTTTAGAACGGCCATTAACTTGTGTGTATAATAAGCTGTTTAAAACCTGCATTCTTCCGATAAATTTTGAGCTTTCAGATGGCATAATCAAACATATGTTGTGGATCATATTAATTGTTGGAAACGGAGAGTCCATGTCAGGAATGGCTTATCCTGTTGTGCCCTCTATAGGCCAGCAACTAGTCATCGTCAAGCTTAAAGCGTCATGGCAGAGCATTAAAGTCCACTAGTATGTGCAACCCTTAGTATGTGTACGTTAAGTATAGTGGGACGGCATGGTGTGTGTCAACCATTTTAAGAAATAATATTTGGTTCAAATAACTAAAAATTCATTGTGGCTCAATGATCATGGGAAAATGTGGGTCTCATGGCCAAACCAGTTGACAACCTCTGGATTAAATCAATATTCAGTGTCCATTATCTATTCATTTTATTTGCTTAGTAGCTCAGTCGTAACAGAAATGATGTCTTTATTGACAATGTGCTCATCATAAACACAACCTTAAAGAATAAAAGGGAAATAATTTTCACATGGGCACCTTCCTTTTTTAAAAACAATAACATAAATGCAACGCAAATAAACACATCGGTCAATGTAGTCCATTTATCTCTACAGAATGGCAGCAAACGATGAGTTCTCACCAATCAGCTCAGTCTGAATGTGGGAGGAAGGAAGAGTTGACGTTCCTCACCTGATTATTATCCTGATTTCCCACGCGGGTGTGATAACAGTCATTATGATACCTGTGAGCATGTGAAGGTGCCCATTTAAAGACAAGGGTGTTTATTAGAAAACAAACACAGGTGAGAGTAAGATGACATCTGGTGGAGACGCTCTGATGAGACGAAAATCAGCTTTCTTCCACTTTTATTCATACACTATTTTTAGAATGGATATGAATATGTAAGAAGCTGTATATCATTCAAATGCTCTAAAATATCAGATTTGTCAAGTTAAAATTATACACACACACGCGCGTTTGTTTTTGTGAATTGTGGGGATATTCCATAGGTGCAATGGTTTTATACCAAAAAAAAACATATTTTCTATCCCCCTACACTGCCCCTACCCCTAAACCTACCCATCACACACAGACACACACACACACACACACACACACACACACACACACACACACACACACACACACATACACACACACACACACACACACACCCATCACACACACACACACACACACACTACCCCTACCCTAAACCTACCCATCACACACAGACACACACACACACACACTACCCCTACCTAAACACACACACACACACACACACACAGTCACAAACACACACACTCACACACAACACACACACACACACACACACACACACACACACACACACACACACACACACACACACACACACACACACACACACACACACACACACACACACACACACACACACACACACACACACACACACACACACACTACCCCTACCCCTAAACTACCCATCACACCACTCACACATACACACACACACACACACACACACACACACACACACACACACACACACACACACACACACACACACACACACACACACACACACCCTACCCCTAAACCTACCCATCACACACACACACACACACATACACACACTCACACACACACACACACACACACACACACACACACACACACACACACACACACACACACACACACACACACACACACACACA
>CM031959.1:20086114-20121114 GCA_018749465.1 Paracanthobrama guichenoti | reverse complement strand
TCCATCACGCACAGACACGGAAAACACAAAGTTTGGCTTTAAGTTTTCGACTGTAGGTGTTTTGTGAACATCAGACCTCTTGAGCTGACACTTATGCTAATGCCGCGCTCCTGCGCGTTCGCGATAATGCGATCACATGACACAAGAGAGGAGGAGAGCAGACGGACGGCCTTCGCATGTCATCAGCATTTCACGGCTTCTCTCCATGCAAACACAGAGCGCTTAGAAATGATCCCGCGCTTTCACATCTCTGGAAATGACACGCGATGATGGAGCTCGAGCTTTCAAGTGGAAGCGGCAAAAACAATTCACCAAAACACTTGCAGGCGCTAATGAAAACACGTCTGTTTGCGCGTCTAGAAAGAGAGATTTAATCAGCTAGAACAACAGAGGACTGTTCCAGTTCTTCCAAAACAAACACTTCACATGGAGAAAGAGAGAGAGCGATTGTGATTAGTGTGGAAGAGGAGGATGCTGGGACACGTTCCATACGCCAGCGCCTTTCATTTGCAGCTGATCATTTGCGCTGGTGATTAGATGCTTTTGTTGCACCAACAGTTTTTAATATAGTGTGAATTACCCACTGTGCATTACAGGGCCAAATCAGGAGAGTAAGATTGCTCCAAAGCCAATATAAAAGCCCGACAGCAAGCTCTTGACATTATCAGCCTGGTAATGTGCAGTCGATGCCTGCCGTAGGTTTGAGATGCTCTGCTTATGTGTCATTAAACCAGAGCGATCCGGCTCCCGCTGCGAGACCCTCAACCCGCAATTCACTCAGCAGCACAATTTTGAAATTACAGCGCGAGTGACTTTCCCGCAAAAGCCAGCAAGTGCCCGCTTTAACAAGCTCTGGTAAATACAAGATTGTTATTAAAACTGCATCCTCTTCATCACAAAGCACTTTAACACTCACGCCTCATGCACAGTGCGGATGTAAATGAACTGATATGGCTTCACTTTTTAGCCTCTTTTTGAAACTCGCAGGGCTTTGAAATGCTCTCAGGATCTTGAGTGAGCGAGTGTTTGGCTGATATTAACATCTCCAGCTGGAAACGCACACAATATTCAGCTCACAGTTTACAGATGGCCTGATAATCCACACCGTTATTTACTCTCACACAAAATGTCACGTCCGTAGTGGTGCTTCTCCAGCACGCCGTGATACTGTTTGCTTTCTGCTTTTGATGGGGGAACAAGAAAACATATTTCTGTCTGTCCACCAGATCAATGAAGATGCGTTTACCCGTTCGGCGTGTGATAATGGATCTTAAATGCCGTGTTGACTGAAGGCTTTTCTAGCGGTCACTTGTCGATCTGTTAGCCGAACTCTAATTCGCCTGAGGAGGTGATGTTCAAGTGTAGGTCATCATGGGGGAATAAAGAACATGTATGGAGGGATGTGTGAGGCGTGTGCACGTATTCATCAGAACTCAGCATATAGAGCCTCTCTGAAAACATGTTACAATAGAGCAGGTCAGATACTGTGTGTGAGGCCGAGGAGAAACCCTTTCAAAAAACCTTCTTCAGTCAGAACATTTGAGAACATTTGATCATGATTATTTGTGATATTCATTAAATATGTATAATTTTAATGTATTAATTAGAAATTATAAGATGAAAATAGAGTTATTGCATTCACTGGCAGTTACTTTTGTCCAAAGTGACTTCACATTCAAGGTACACATTTACGTTTTATCAGTCCTTGCTTTCCCTGAGAATCAAACCCGTGACCTTGGCGTTGCTCCCGCTCTCTACTGTTTGAGCTACAGGAAGGCTAACTGCATTGATAGCACTAGTTTTTTAACAACAGAGGCCCAGATAAACTCATGGCTAAGTTTCATTCATTCTTTTATATAAGAAGTGTGAAATGCCTTTGCAGCGATATACTGTTAGTGGACATCCTGATGCCGTCCACATTTGGATGAATATGTAAATATGTGCTGCATGCTTTCCTCTCAATAACAAACAAAAACATAACAAAACCACAGCGGTGAGAAAACAGCCGTTCAGAAAGCATCTGATCATAGTGATGTGGATATGTTTGCTCCAGCTCTGAGATTCAGTCTCAGTTTATTTATACAGCACTTTATACCATAGATCGCTTTAAAGCAGCAGCTTTACAGTATTAAACAGTGTCTGTCAGTTTTTACTCACGTCTGACCTCAACCGACTGAACCGAAGAAATGAACCGGAGAAGTGTTACACCTCAGAGAAGGCGGAGCCTCAGAGCCACACCCACCTGTTACATCATCACCAATGGGAGTTCAGAGGTGTTTACCAGCCGGAGCAAACTTTGACCAGCTGTTTTGAACTCCAAACTTACTTTGATTTGGCCTGATTTAGTTTGAAATGATGTACATCACACAAGTTCGTTCTAGTTCTAGTCCAGTCTTGACATATAAATGCTCCAGATGGCGGCCTTTGATTTTTAATTGCCATAATTCTGCAGTAAACCAAAGAGCAGAGTTGAAAAACGTTTGGAGTCCATTATAATGAAGAACCAGATGAGTCGATAGATGGCTAATGCTGGAAAGAGTGGCAAATCCTAACACACACAGTTTCTGCCGGTCTCATGTTCATCTGGAGTATCTATAGAGTAGTGTTGATGCTTCATATCTCCCAAGAGTCTTTAGTTTATCAGATTTATAAAAGACAGATACACTGGACCGATTCTTTCTGAAAACAGCCGAGCTCGTGGAGGCGTGCAGTGGGCGGAGCTAAAGAGTCATAAGCACACACAATGCATCATGGAATTATCCCTGGATAACTCTCGATTCTCTATATGTTGGTGTTGTTCACATTATATGCACTTGCGCACCGATTGCTAACAAAACACACATTTGATGCAGTTTCACTCTCCGCCTGCGGTTTCCACTCATGACCAGGAACAAACACACACACTTGCAGAACTCCGGAAACACAAACTGCATCCACTGTTCCCTTAACGCTGGGTTATTTGGGAAGCTGAATATGGTGATCTTTCCCTCACACCAGAAACACACTTCTTTAGTGACATTGTTGATTTTGTGGTCTAAAAACACAATGCCAGCGCCATGCGAGCGGCTCCCGTAACCTGAATGGGCGCGCTCTTGCTCTCACTCTGCTTGGTGTGTGTGTGTGTGTGTGTGTGTGTGTGTGTGTGTGTGTGTGTGTGTGTGTGTGTGTGTGTGTGTGTGTGTGTGTGCTCATCCAGGTGAAGTGCCCATTTAAGGAATTTCGCCCTTTATAACGTCATACAGGGTCATACTCGAAAAAACTTTCCGAAACTAGTTTGAATCCTGAAGGAGTGTATTTGGCACAGAAATACTCTGCCATACTTTTTTTTTTCTTGTCCATGTTTATCATGAGAATCAACTCTCTAACAGTGTAAATAAGGCAGAATGCATGAAATAGCATTACCCCCTCCCCTTTAAGCTTAAATACAGCTAAATGAGCATTGAAAGACACCAACAGATGACATGATAAAGACAAATTGGAAATATTATGAGAAGCTACACCAGAACAACACACAAGATCCAGCATATGACCTCTTGAATGAGTAGGAAAATTAGTAAATTGTTGTAAACCAAAGCCGTCCAGACTTGATAGAAAATCCCTGTACTGTACATACACTACCTGAATATAGCAAAATCACATTAGGAGACAATGAACAAAGAGAAGTTGAAAATGCATTAAGTTCCTGTAAAAAAAAACAGTATTGGCCTCGAGAGGACGGTATACAGTAGCAAAAATCATGAATTGATCCATTAATTTGCAGAGCAATAGACTCAAATGAAGTATTCTGGCATAGATATATCTGAAACTTTCCACTTCTCATTATATAATATTTCTAGACCCCCACAAGGCTCGGGTTTGCAGGTGTAAATATAGCCTGGAGGATGATTAAGTTGAGCGTCTCAGTCAGGCAGAGAAAGTCAAACTTACGGTCTGATAGCAATCATACACAATAATGCCTTTGTTGGAAAACCATTGAATGTTCCATAATTCAGAAGAAAGACCATTATTACCAGTATTTGTGGCAGCTGACCTGGCTAGCTTTGCTAGCATACTGTGGTCCACAGCCGGTGGATATTTCTTTGAGGGATGAAGATTGGAAGACCAGAATTTCGGTATTGCACTTGAAGAGTCAATGTAGATGCAGATCGAGGGACTGTTTAAATGTGTTTCAAATGATAAAGTACTGTGAAAGATGATGACACCCAAACTTTTAACCTGTTTAGACACAGACACTGGTAAACTATCAATGTTCACAGAGGAACAATTAGATTTAGCCAGATTGGTTTTTGATCTTACAAGAAAAATTTCAGTTTTACCGCTGTTAATTTTGAGAAAATTGGATGTAAACCAAGCTTTAATCTCAGCTATCTGAGAAAGAGGACAGATGGAGGAAAAGTAGAGGTAGCATTAGAGGACATGTAAAGTAGGGTGTCATCAGCATAGCAATGAAACTGAATCCCAAATTTCCTAAAAATATTACCAAGAGGTTGAAGATAAATAATAAATAAGAGAGGGCCCAAGACGGAGCCCTGAGGAACACCAGTATTGAGATAAGATTGAAACCTGAAGACTGAAAAGTCAATGATTCCAGTATACTCTGATCTGTCTAACAGAACGCTGTGCAAAATGGTATTAAATTGAATTTAAAATGAATGTCCTGGTGAAAGTGCAAAGTCCCGTCGCCTTATGAATCAAAACTATAGGATGAGTGACGGAAGATAGGATCATTCAGATGAATGCAATCCATGTAGGCAGTTTACAAATCATCCAGTGTAAAATACAACAGTTGTTATTACTAAGAATTTTTAGTAAACTTTACTTAATGTGCAATAATTTGTTGAATTTACTTAAAACAATTTAGTAATCTGAACTATTTGTATGCTATGCCTTCGTTATTTAGAAAACACAAGTAAACATTACTTGACTGGTTTGAGTACCATTTTGCAAAAGCAAAAAAAAAAAAAAAAAAAAAAAAAAAAAAAAGGCGGGCAAAAGATTTTTGAGGTGGGGCAATTTTTCATAGACTTCTGACTCATTTCCTCCACGTCCTCTCACTATTATTGTGATTAGTGTTCACTTTGGTTGGGCACGCGGAACATCATTCATATTACTGTAATTCTCTTCCTATTGATGCAGCGATGCAACAAGAAATCACAGTTATCTGATTTCAAAAGAAGTGTGTGTGTGTGTGTGTGTGTGTGTGTGTGTGTGTGTGTGTGTGTGTGTGTGTGTGTGTGTGTGTGTGTGTGTGTGTTAATGATATATAACATAACTATATTTCATGTCAAATAATGATCTTTTGACATTTTCTTTCTAACACTTATGGCATAAACTTTTAATTGGGTTGATATAATTCCTCTATATTTGTGACAATATCTTGCTACTGACCATGCTTGAATCACACACACTTCAACATTCAGCATGCAAAACACAACAGTGGTAACAAGGTTTTTATTTAATTTAATTAATTAATTTATTTTTATTATTAATAAGACCTTACAGTTTTCTTTGCTGTCATTATTGGGGTTATACTGACTAAAGACAAGTAAAATAAAACCAAAAATAGTACAACAAAGCAATTAATTTATTCATACTACAATGCATTCTGGGAGTACACTTCCTCAGATCACAGATAGAATTAAGTTGACAAAACTTAACTTGATGAAATTAAGCTTACTTAATTGAGTGTTAAGTGCATTCAATGCTAGTTGAACTAATAAAAATACGTTCACTTTACTTAAAGAAAATGTGGAAAACTGATTGCATTTTCACCATATCTGAAAATGACAGATTGAAGCTATGTTGAGAATAATAGTATTTAAGATGTTTGCAGAACGTAATATAACACTGTTAGTTAAATGGAATTACTCAAGTAATCTAACAATTAAATCTTAAGTAAGATTAGGAAATATTCTAGAGTATGTGAACTAGAATTGCCATTAAAATAAATTGATATTTATTACTTAATTTACTTAGCTTTACTTTTAGCTGATTATTAAATTAACTTCATTTTTCCCTTTATGTTTGCTTTGCAAAAATAATATTGGTTTCAAACTTTTTTTTAAGTAGCTCAGCAAACAGGAGCAGGTTTCTCAGGTATCAGGTAGGCAGGACTCTCATTAATATTGCAAATTTCTGTCAATAAAACGCAGCACAAATAAACTCATAAAAACAGCACTATCCTCCTGGAGCAGCGGCAGCGTTCACTCCGAAAGAGTATTATTGTAATCATAAAAACGCTGGTTTATAGCGCAATTACTTTTACGGATATTTACCAACACAAGTCACACACATTCACAGAAAACAGCGTACTTTTGCATCACAAAATAAGGTTGATAACACCACACTAAATGTTTTCTCATGCAGTAAAAATTGGTTGTCAATGGTGAAAATGTTTCAGGAAGGGGACTATCATAATTGTGACGATGTAAGCCGCTCTAACAGCATTTCAGCAGAATATCAGCACAAACAGTGGAGCACGTGCAGTACGCAGCAATGCATTCATATCCCATGACAGCGAGTGAAGGATTCTGGGACAGCGTTCTCCATCTCATCACCTGAGGTTCCTGCACAGCCTCATCTATATGAGCTCGGAGTCTGCGGCCGTTTATTACCCTGAACTGCTCCCACCGGCAGCCTTTATGCTGTAATAACCCACCTATGCTTGGCTTATCATATTCAAGCCTCCCACAATTAAATGCAACCCTTGTCATTTGGGCACTTGGGGAAATCTGGCGGATAGTTCTGGAGAGAGCTAGTAGATTAAAAAGCCTGGGTTTGTTTTACATAAAGGCTGCTTCTGTCAGGACGCAGCAGGGCAGAGCGAACGCCGCAATAAATCACCCGCGCCGCGCACTCGGTCCGCAGGCCTTCTGCTGACTGCACACTTTCTGCTTTAATATGTGACCTCACCACAGTATTTCACACATTCTGCTCCACACAAGCTCACCATGATGGATTCGCTCTGGTTTACATTTTTGGAGAACAAAGGGACATCAAGATGATCTTGTCAGTCTCAGTGTGCGTTTGTGGTTATTTTATTTGCTTCTGCACGTTTGTCCCCTATTGATCAGGCTGCAGGAGTAATGGAAGAGATCTTCTGTCATACTGTATATATAAATATACACTTGCACCCTGATTTTTCCTACAAAACCATTTTTAATCCAATCTAAATTCATGTTTTATTTGATGGTGCACAAGCTCCCAGTTAAAAGCCCCTATTTAACACACTATCGGCACACATCCAGTAGTATAATATATAATAATTATAATTTGCATACTACCTATTAAAGGTGGTTGGTATACAGTAGCTAAAACTGTATCATGGTTTGAGTAATTGTGTATAACATAACTGGCTCACACTTTATTTGGTAACACTTTATTTCACAGTGTCATTGTTACACGTTACATGTAGTTACTGTAATAATAACTAGAATGTACATTTCCTGAAGAAAATGTGAGTGGTGCTTGCAGTGGCAAAACTCTGCACTGGGTATATGCTACAGTACATTGTTCTGCACGACTGCAAAAGAGCCAACCACCATGTCTGTACGATGTTGTGGAGCTGAGATATGGCTTTTTTATGTTGCAATATGGTTGCTAGGTGGCTCTAAACGGTTGCTAGGGTGTGGCTTACCATGGTGATATTTACAGACTGGTTTCTCACAAAAAACAAAAGAGCCCACCCTAATGTCTGTTCTGGTGCTGAAATATGGCTTATTCATGAAGTTACACGGTTGCTAGGGTGCTCTAAATGGTTGCTAGGGCGTGGCTAGAGAATTAGCAGGGTTAAACTACTAGACTGATTGTGTGTGTGTGTGTGTGTGTGTGTGTGTGTGTGTGTGTGTGTGTGTGTGTGTGTGTGTGTGTGTGTGTGTGTGTGTGTTAAAGTGACAGTTGGGATTCAAAATTCTAAACATTCCATCAATGTAAGTCAATGGGATATTTGGCACACTTTTCCGTCCGCTGTGAGAACATCGTAGGTCCGAACGCTTAGAAAAGGAAAAAGATAAAGCACACCTCTCCTCAATGAGCCAGTCGATCTGACACCTCACAAACAGTGCGGGAGGAGTAGCACGCCAAAATTATGTCCAGAAGAATAACAAGTATCTCTAATAACAATAGGGATGCTTTGCCTTTGGCAAGCTCCACTAACTATAAATTACACACAACTATTATGCATTGTTACACTGTAACAAGGACACCTTAAAATAAAGTGAGTAACAATGTAACTGTAACAATGACAGTGTAATTATATATTTAAGTACTGTGTAATATTTAGTAACTACATGTACTTACTATAGGGTTTGGTTGAGGGTTAGTTGCATGTAATTATGCATATTTTATTGTTATTACTACAGTAACTACGTGTAACAAGGACACTGTAAAATAAAGTGTAACTCTTTGTTTTAAGGTGATGTTACAGTGTAATTACACAAGTAAGAATTTAATATTATTAATGAGTATAATGTATTTAGAGGGTTAGGGTTTGGTTCAGGGTTAATTTCTTGTAATTATGCATAACTTACTGTTATAACTGTAGTTAGTACAGACTATAGTGTAATGTGTGTAACTGTGTCATGTCGAAAAAAGTGTTACCCATAATTAATTCAGTCATTATGATTTGATTTATTATACAGTATATCTGTCAATAGATATTGGACACATATTGAGTGATTTGGTGAGATGAAGCAGTTGCAAGTATCTCTGAACATGAGGTTCACTCCCCCAGTCCTCAAGAATCAGAATACCTGTATGTGTTTGTGCAGTATGGATATTATAAAGCAGGTTGTCTCTTAGAAATCCCTTCCATGTAATTCTATGGATGGCTGGGATGAGTGTTTCAGGCACGGCTGGCAGCGCTCTGGATCTGTTAAGCAGTGAGGGGCCGGCGGTCCGATCCGAGCTGTGTTTACGCTCATAACAGTAGCTAATTAAGTCCTCCTGATGGAAGGCAGAGCTGATTACACCGCAGTGAGCGGCTCATCATTAACATCCTCTCAGAGTGTGGAAGCGGGTGAAAGACCTCTCCCTTTGTCTGCCTTCTTTGGCTGTAATTGTGTGTCATGTGTTAAAGGAATTAGTCAGCCGCAATCCTCAGTCCACTAATGACGACGAGCCATCTGAGACACCAGATCACACAAAACAAAGATGAAGCTGACGGTGAGGAAGGTCCTTTATGGGAATCGATGAAGAACCTTTAACATCCATTGCACTAAAGGTTCTTTACAGTGGAGAAATGATCTTTAGGTTATTAAAATGTTCTTCACACTAAGAACAAAAATGGTTCTTTTATGAACTGATCACTGAAAGGTTCTTTGGAAAACCCAAAATGGCTCTCCAAACTGGTCTCATTGGAAAACCGTGCCTGTGGCAACAGCAAAACGCAAAATACGTACCAATACGTACATATCACTGCAGTTTCCAACAGAAATGAACACTAGAGGCAGTAAAACAGCACTTTTTATCGTTTTCATACACACTTATGATTATGGATCAGTTGCTTGTTTTCATGCGTCTCCTTGCACAATATTATGTTATGACCTCAAAAATGAGAATTATGTTATGACCGTTTTTTACCATAGTGCATGATTTGCAAACGGATACATTTTGGAGTTTGCATGACTCAACCAGCTCCACGTGTTGGGCTTTTCTGACATGCCAAGCATGCTCGGGTGCTGGTACAGAAATGCACTTGCCATGCGGGGAGCTCGGGTACGAATCCGTGAAAGTCACGGTAAAACAGCTCAAAGACAAGAGTTCAAAACACAAGCTAAAATGGCATGGTTACGATTGTATTTATCACATTTGCTTTTGTTAACACTATCGGGTAGGTTTAGGGCTTAGTGTAGGTGTTCGTTATATAACATGACAAGTAGCCGTGTAATAAGCGGGATAATGTACACCCAGCCGGTTGTTATCGCAGAATAAACCCCTTCGGAGTGATCAGGACCCCGATGTGACTCTGAAGGGGTTTATTCTCCATTGTTGCGGCTCCTCTCTTCCAAGTCTGTCAGTAACGCTCTGTTTAGTTCCTGTTTCTATGAAGCCCCGCCTTCTGAAAAGCACACTGTGCTCTGATTGGTCGTTGGAGCGGTGTGTTGTGACTGGTGTTTGGGAAATGTCCCGCCCCTTACCATAACCGCCAGTTTCAACGAACTCAACCAGGCCCCGCCCCTTTATTCTGTGTATTAATTATTATAATGAGGAAGATTGTGACGTGTTAGACTTCAATGGAGGCGTTTCAGGAGTTCAGGAACACTGACACTGATATAGAGAAGAAGCACATTAAAGCAGAATAGGTGCTCTTCAGGAGTGTATCGATATGTTCATGCGTGTTTTGGACTCTCGTGTAAGGCCACACTACACGCAAGTTCTTTTCTTATAAACGTATTAGCGATCCCTCGCGGGTCACGGATGGGATTATCTCATTTAGCACACTTCCTAAAATCCTGCGTAAACATTTACAATTAATTTGCACTGCCTGCAAAGCTTCTGTTTTACATAAAGCTGATCAAATGAAGTTGTTTGGCGCACAATTTACAGTCTGTCGCCTGTGGTGGAAGGAAAGCGGTCCTTCTTGTGGAAATGACACGGGATAGCGGCTCTTTCGGGTATTAGCGTGCCGTCCCGTCCGTCAGTCGGAGGAGAAAGCCTGTGTTATTGGCACGCCGGCCCCTGCGAAGGCTTTGAACCTGCCAGACGGCTCCACGCCACGGCAAACAGCCGATGTGATTTGTATTATAATAATCCTTTAATTACTTCATGGCAAAATGTCTATAACACATTAAGTCATTGAGTGCAGCCGTCGAAGGGAAAGGCGGAGAGATCTTGTTTTGCATAAAGTCTTTAGCTAAGTCCCGCGACTTTGGCTCCCTGTGTTTTGATAGCTAATATATCAGCCGGGGAATAATCCGGCCTACATTTCCAGGATATTTTTACAGACGCCGGCCTGTGTGAATGCGTATCATCCGCGGGCCTTTAATGTTGTGATTTGCAGCAGCTCGACACGCGAGGACACAGAATTAAGCACAATAGTGTGATTCTGCCCTGAATAAAGGGAGGCTGGTGACGGATCTGACTCTTCCCTCAAAGCCTTAGATATATAATGCATTGTAAAAGTATTTTTAATGCATTGACTATGCCAGTGTAATGCACCTTACAATGCATTGTATAATCTTGTGAATCAGTGTAACACAGGTATAATGCACTCTAGGTATAATGCATTAAAACACACGTCACACGGAATCTGTGGACATTATAATGCATTTTAACATACATTATGAATACCTTTTTTAATGCATAACAGATAAAGGCTTCAAGTGTTACCGACTCTTCTAACACACAACACAAGCACAATAATACACTGGGTTAGATCCAGCTGCCCAGTCAAACATGCGTTTATGGTCTGCATCTCTCTCTGTAGAAGAGCAGCTGATTGGACAAAGGGCTGTGAGCATGTGACCTCTGCCCTATCACAGGTTTGATAATAATATATGTCTTGTCTCATCTGTATAGCGGTGGTTCTCAACCAAAAGCACTTAAAATTAACATATATTTTTTAAATATTTGCTTTATATTTATATTGGAAATCTTTAGTCATTTAATGGGTTAAGTCGTGGTACATCCTATAGTTTGTGTAAATAAAAAGGTCATAAATCCTTGAGATGCGCTGGAGAGCTTCTTCTTCTTCTGTGAGGATGCCAGTGACTGCGATGCTTGTAGAGTCTCATAATGAAGAGCAATTACAGTGTTTCCATGGCACGCGATCGCACTGGTGTCAGCTTTAATGCTCCTGTGTGTCTTGAAGAGGTGAATCAAACACCAGCATGTCACCTTAATATTCAGAGCTTCTTCCAGAGATTAATTTCCTCCACAGACACAGTTGTTTCTGGACATCGATACAGGCCTTCAGCGTGACATTCATGTGCAGTTCCTGTGAGCCGTGTCTCTGTACATGAACAACAGCCCATTATCAGACCCTCGTTCAGCTGCAGAGCAGAGCTGGGGAACCAACTACATCTACATGTCAAAGTGTACACATTTTCCAATAATGTACTGAAGTAAATGTACTCGAGTACATTTCTACTGAAAAACTGTACTTTTACTTTGTTACACTGGGTGACGTTCCTCTTGTTACTTAATTTCAAGATTAAATAAAAAGAACAAATGCCAGAAATAATGCTTGTTTCTTTTGTGTGTGCGTTTTATTTTTGCAAAGATATCTAATTATGATAATAATATAATCATTTAATAAATGATATATTATCTGAATAATATATGGTGTGTTTGTATGATCTGAAGTAACTAGTAGCTACTTGAGCAGTGTTTTACTCTTTCACAGGTAACTATTAAGATTATTACGTTTACTTGAGTTTTTGGATATTTTACATACCCGTGTTTGAAATACAGGGTAACAAATAAAATAAAATAAAAAGATTTAAATATATATATATATATATATTAAAACCTGCAAAACCTACAGTAAATACATTTTACTATAGTTTATTGTGCATGCAGATTATATTTTTAGTTGTTGAAGGATTAGTTCACTTCAAAATGAAAATGTCCTGATATTTTCCTCACCTCCATCTCATCCAAGATGTCCATGTGTTTCTTTCTTCAGTGGAAAAGAAATAAAGTTTTTTGAGGAAAACATTCCAGGATTTTTCTCCTCATAATGGACTTCAATGGGAACCAACGGTTGAAGGTCCAAATCAAAGCAGTTTCAGAGGAAGGGCTTCAGAGGCTCTGCACGATCCCAGAGGAATCAGACATTTTCAACACAAATAAACATTTATGTATAGTTTTTAACCTCAATTTCTCATCTTGCGCTGCTCTGCGGCACGGCACAGATTACGTAATCACGTCAGAAAGGTCACGCAATACAAACAATGACTCCAAAACACAGGAAAATCCAGGAAAACAGGCAGGAGATCAAGAAAAATAAACCATGACAAGGGAAACAAGAGACAGTGCTCAGACATGTAGTGTGTAGGCTGCCCTTCATCTGCATGCCATGCAGGCTAGAATTGCGAAACATTATTGGATAATTCTTATAACTGACATTTCGCTTGGCCAAACGGAATCTTAGCACTTTTTCTCTGGGCCAATCGGAATCTTAGCACTTTTTCTCTGGGCCAATCGGAATCTTAGCACTTGCTAAGCATACTTGAAGCACAGCGTCAGCTGAGCTCTTCATTGAATGAGACGCCTGGCTAGCACGCGAGTCTGATGGAAGGAAGCTTATTCTTAAATTCAAGCTAAGTCAAGCTTTTTGGAGCAAAAATAACATCTATTTGTTTGCTTGATTCAATTAATGTTAGCTACCGCTTTTTTATGTGACATAACTTACAATAATATTGTATTGTCGTCATACCCATGACGTTAGCTAGGCTTATCGTTAGCCGGGTGCTCTGCCCTGAGTTCCGAGATATACGGCTACTGCTCGAATTCTGAGCTACCCTGAATATTAGGTTGTTGTGCGTCCGCATGAGCGCGAAGTGAAAAATTACGTCATTGCAACAGCGCACGCATCTCCGCATCCGAAGATGCACGAATCTGCCCGAGCAGACGGATATTAGTACATCTCATCACACAGGCAACCAGTTTGCGCGTCTAAATGAGTAGTATGATCTGGTTTTCAGTCTAAAACAGTAGCGTCAAGTAAATGCCTCGTCCGTTTGGGGAGATGCGTGCGCAGTCAGCGGAGGCTCGCACTGCGGTGCCAGGCGAAAGTATAAACGAGGCTTTAGGCAGTCATTCATGATGTGGGTAAGAAGTTAAATGTGACTTTACACAATAGCTGATGCCAGAGTAAGTGTAACATGAAGAAATATGGCAACCATGTTAATCTCTTGTTGCATGGGATGCATTTCTAACAACATAGGGCTATTTAGATAAACAATCTGGCGAACGTGTTGTTTTAGGCTAAAACACCAACAGCAAATTTCTGTATAATAAAGGGCTACATTTTGCATCCAAGTCTATCATTTGAAATCTTTACATTGTATTGTAGCTCAGAATTCGAGTAGCCGTGTATCTCGAAACACCGATCAGTCCTTGGACCGATGAGATTGGCTAACTTATCATGATTTTCCATTTCAGAATGAGGGAGTTTGAGGAGGACTCATTATATATAGCACAGCTAGACTCAGCAGGGAGGAGCAAGTGGAGCTGGGCATGGCTCAAGCTGGAAGTGAAGGGAGTTGCATACACTGCCACTTTTTAGTGTAAAGTGTTTTAAAAAAGTTGATAAGGGAGGACATGCCAAATGTACCTTATGACAAATGTGTCATTTGATTCAAGATTCAAGATTCAAGAGTTTTATTTGTCACATACACAGTTATATACAGAATATACAACCGGCAGTGAAATGTAAACAGGTCCGCTCCATTAACAGTGCAAATTCACAGTTAAAAACACAAGGAAGAAATTATAATAGAAATAGGATATAAAAAAAGTATCTATCTATATCTATATATATATATATATATATATATATATATATATATATATATATATATATATATATATATATATATATATATATATGTCTATATCTGTAGAATTATAAATAATCAAGTCAAGAGAAAAAAAAGGTAACAAATAAGGATAAAGTGGAATAAAATAATTGAAGTAGACTTTGCAGTGAGTAAACTGTAGACTTATAAATATGTGGTTAACAAATGTATAAAGAGTATAAAGTGCAAACAGGTTTATGACAGGTTGTTACACAGTAACAACGAGAACAGAAAGTGCAGTGCAATGTCAGTGTATCGATGTTTATCCTGGACGTGAAGTCACGTGATGTTAAGTTCAGGAGTCTGATGGCCTGGGGGAAGAAGCTCCTCCTGAGTCTCTCAGTTTTGGCCATCAGGCTTCGGAAGCGCTTACCAGATGGTAGCAGCGTGAAATGAGGGTTTGCAGGGTGATTAGAGTCCCTGATGATCTTGGTAGCTCTACCTTTGCAGCGTTTGGTGTAGACGTCCTGCAGAGACGGAGAGCTGACCCTGAGATACGCTCGGATAAGCGCACTACTCTTTGCAGGGCTTTGCGGTCATGACTGGTGCTGTTCCCATACCACGCTGTGATGCACTGAGTTAAAACACTTTCTATCGCCCCTAAATAGAAAGTTTTCAGGATAGCTGGTGAAACCCTGAATTTCCTCAGCTGGCGCAGGTGGTACAGTCTTTGCCTGGCTTTTTCACCTGTGTCTGAATGTGAGCAGTCCAGGTCAGGTCCTCGGAGATGTTTACTCCCAGGTACTTGAAGCTGCTCACTCTCTCTACTGGTGACCCGCTGATCATGAGGGGAGTATGTCCGTTGCTGTCTCTTCCTGAAGTCCACAATCATTTCTTTGGTCTTGCCAACATTCAGAGAGAGACAGTTGTCCTGGCACCATGATGTTAGATGCTCCACCTCGTCCAAGTATGCCATCTCATTGTTGTTGGAAATGAGGCCCAGGACAACAGTATCATCAGCAAATTTGATGATAGAGGTGGAGCTGTGTGTGGACAAACAGTCATGCGTGTAGAGAGAGTAGAGCAGGGGGCTCAGGACACAGCCCTGTGGAGCTCCCACACTCAGGGTGATGGAGGTGGAGGTGGACTGGCCTATTCTCACCACCTGAGGCCTGCCAGTGAGGAAGTCCTCAATCCAGTGGCAGAGAGAAGGATTCAGGCCGAGATCCAGGAGTTTGGAGGTTAGCTTGGTGGGAACTATGGTGTTAAAGGCTGAGCTATAGTCAATAAATAGCAGTCTTACGTAGTTCCCACTTTTGCTGTCGATGTGAGTGAGGGAGGAGTGGAGGACATGAGAGATGGCATCTTCAGTCGATCTATTGGGACGATAGGCAAACTGAAGAGGGTCTAAAGTGTCAGGAATGAAGGCGCAAATGGTGTTTTTAATGAGTCTCTCAAAGACCTTCATGACTATAGACGTGAGAGCCACTGGACGATAGTCATTTAGGCAAGAGGGTTTACTGTTCTTAGGGACAGGGATGATGGTGGATTTTTTGAAGGAGGTGGGGACCACAGATGTAGCGAGGGACTCATTAAAGATAGATGTAAACAACCCGGTGAGCTGATCAGCACAGGACCGCAGAACACGACCTGAAATACCATCTGGCACAGCTGCTTTCCTGACGTCCACACGCTTGAGTGCTCTCCGAACTTCATCCTCCGAGACAGAGATCACGTGATTGTTGCTGCTCTGAGTAATTTCCTCTAACGCGCCACTTGGCGGAGTCGCGTTGCCGCGGTTACAGTCAAAGCGAGCATAGAAAGAGTTTAACTCGTTCACGAGCAACGGATCAACGCTTGCCTCTGCAGAGGATTTAGATCCAAAGGAGCAGATGGACCTCAGACCTTGCCATGCGCGCGCGAGTCGTTGAGTTGGAAATGAGACTCCACTCGGTCTTTATAACGGAGTTTTGCGGCTTTAACTGCTCGTCTGAGAGCATAGCAGGACGATCTGTATTCATTCATATTCCCTGAATGGAGACCGGCGTTGTAAGCAGCAGTGCGTGCGTTCACTGCCGCGCGGATTGAATTGTCCACCCACGGTTTCTGATTTGAGAAGGACGTTATTGTTATTGTTTGCGTGGCTTGCTCTGTAAGCGTGTTGATGAAGCAAAGCGTCACGTCTGTGAACTCGCTTACGTCAGCTGAACTCGCCGAACATGTCCCAATCCACATCGCCCAGAGCTGCCTGTAGCGCGGTCTCTGAGTGGGGTGACCAACGCTTAACTTCCCGCCTCACCGGGGGTTCCTGGAGGAGCTTTTGTTTGTATTCGGGAGTGAGGAAAATGGCGACATGATCCGATTTGCCAAACGCTGGAAGTGACCGCGCTTTATAGGCGTTCTTAAACGGAGAGTAGCAGTGATCCAGTGTGTTTGCTCCTCGTGTGGGGCAGGAGACGTGCTGATGAAAGTTTGGCAGGACTTTCTTTAGGTTTGCTTTGTTAAAATCGCCCGCGACAATGAATGCGCGTCGGGATGTTGGTTTATGACGCCGCTGGCAACATCATGAAGGCCAGATAAAGCCAGCGCTGTGTCTGCCTGCGGTGGGATGTAAACGGCGGTCGTGACAACCGCAGAAAACTCCCTCGGCAGATAGAATGGGCGGCAGATGATTGTTAAATGTTCCAGATGAGGTGAGCAGGACCGCGAGAGAATGGTGATGTTCCTGGGATCGCACCATTTCTTGTTGATCATGAAACACACTCCACCGCCTTTGGATTTACCGGCCTCGCTGTTCTGTCCATCCGAAAAACAGAGAAGTTCTCCGACGGCGTCACAGCTGTGTCCGGGACCGCGGGCGTGAGCCATGTTTCAGACAAACAATAGATGTTACAGTCTCTCATGTCCCGTTGAAAACTTATCCTGGCTCTAAGATCGTCCATCTTATTATCCAAGGATTGAACATTTGCTAGAAGAATGCTCGGGAGAGGAGGTCTGAATGCCCTTTTCCTCAGTCTGTTACGGATACCAGCACGTTTCCCACGGTGTTTCTTTGTTCTACACCGCTGGCTCTGTCCATTGTTCAACTCGGCGTTGCGAAGAATCTCAGATGGCCACAGAGGGTCGGCGAAAGTGTCCTGAAACAGTCCAGTGTAGAGGTAACCAATGTCCAAAAGAGTTTTGCTGTCGTAGTAGATCAATGCAGATGATAAGTTTGTAAAAACTGAGAGTAAAAGAAAGTAAAATAGTAAATAAAAGCACAGTCTTCGCGGAGCGACCTGAACGGCGACCAAACACAGCGGCGCCATTTGAGTAGCAGCGGCGCCATTTTGCATATTAAAAACACAAAAAATACAAGCCAGGGGCACGCCCACCCCGGCCCGCCCCACCCTGCGCGACACTATCACCTTTTTTACTCTGAGGAGTTTGCAGGTCTGCGTCTGATCCAGAACCCGCTCTGGATCCGGATCCTTATTGAGCTCATATTTTAACTGCACTCACGGCAGACAATAGGAAGGATTCATTTGGCCATTTTTTATTTGCGTCTGCCATGATCTGAAATGAAATGTTAAATGTTTCATGGGCTAAGAAAAGGGCAGGATTTGTCTTTGTATTGTCCACCAGTGAGAGAGAGAGAGAGAGAGAGAGAGAGAGAGAGAGAGAGAGAGAGAGAGAGAGTGATGATGATGATGATGATGATGGTGAGGGGAAAGAGAAAAAGAAAGGCAATGGACACTGATAAGAGACAAGACGGATGAAGAGAGGAGAAAGAGGCAGAGGAAGATGGATGAAGATGTGGGCTGTCCTGTAATATCATCATCCCTCTGTCAGCCCTAATAGGCTTTTCCAGCCTCACATCACTCATACGGATCCTTCATTAGATCCGAGCGTGAGAGGTTTGATCCCGTTTAACAGATGGAATGATCGTTTTAATGCTCTGTGGATTCAGATACAGAGCAACAGAAACAATACAGAAATGACATTTTCATTAGCAGGGGTCTGAATAATCTCTATGAGTGTGTGTGTGTGTGTGTGTGTGTGTCTGTGTGTGTGTGTGTGTGTGTGTGTGTGTGTGTGTGTGTGTGTGTGTGTGTGTGTGTGTGTGTGTGTGTGGGCGATACAGTAGCGTGTCTGTCATCAGACCGTCAGAGACAGACAGGCACAAACCGAGGCCTGGCAGCTGGCGGAGCCGTCAGGAAACACACCGCAACAGTGTCAACATCCACTAACCCGTCAACACCAGCGGCGGCAAACAAGCACAGCAGCTGTGACGGCAGCGTGTGTGTGTGTGTGTGCTCATTCATCAGGTGTGTGTTCACCTGAATACGGCGCTGAAAGCAGCCAATGAGGCCCGACAGCTGAGAGCGGACACACTCAAAAGAGTTACTCTGTTTACCACACTTATCACTGTTATGATTGTTACTGCAACAATAACAGCCAAATCCACACAAACCTCAGGACAATGGACATAAGTAGCGTAAATGTTGCGCCGCACAAAGAGACGAGCAGATGCAAATCTTAAGATAGTCACGCCACACTGAAATACAGCAAAGCCTTTAAACCAACACACAAACATCCCTTTGTCTAGTCGTGAGCTGACACAGAAGTGAAAATGTTCAACTCACGATCTGTGGGTCACAAAACAAGGCCGTAAGCGTGACTCAAACACGGTTATTTCAGCAATTATTTTTATTATAAGGCAAGACACTACAGGCATTGCTTTTTCATGCGCTGGTCAGGTTTGAGATTTGCCATTCCATTGTTGTTTTACACGAGTTGAAAGAAAATATCCAAAACACACATTTAAAGGTGCAGTGTGTAATATTTATGAGGATCTATTGACAGAAATGCAATATAATATACATAACTATGTTTTCAGTGGTGTATAAAGACCTTGCATAATGAACCGTTATGTGTTTATTACCTTAGACTGAGCCGTTTCTATCTACACACACCACGGGTCCCTTACAGTGAAGCCGCCATTTTGTGCCGCCATTTTTCTACAGTAGCCCTAAAGGGACAAACTTCTCTACAGAGCGCTAGCTACTCTCTGCTGTCTCAGATGACCACATCTTTGTCCTGTGTTGGCCACCGTAGCTTCTCTATGTGCTCTGAAAGGGAGGGGTGAGCGGTTGCACTTCACAACCTCACTACTAGATGCCGCTAAAACTTACACACTGCACCTTTAAGTGTTTATTTTATTGCACTTTATCTATTTGTGACTGTAGATTTCTCAACTTCAGCAGCTTAACACACCAAACTTTACACTTTGATCTACATTCTGATTTATAGACTGTTTAAAAAAAAAACTCTAGTATGTATAAAATAATTATGAGTCTGGCTTTATCCAATCTTCAGATTTATTTTCTGGAAATGTATGCAAATGAGTGCCTATTTAAATAGATAATCCCTTGTGCATTTTTAAAGCTGCAGTCTGTAACTTTTCTGGGTTAAAAATTATCCAAAATAAAATTGTAAACGTACATAACCACACAGTGTTGAAAACTATCTGCTTACCATAGCTCGATTTACAACGGTAAGCTTGTAATAATGTAATTCCAGTGGTACTGGTGGATTTCCGTGGGAAATTCAAGCATATCTTTGCATCACATCTGTACACATAAAGAAGGAGTCCCGGCTAGTAGGCTATATTGCGTGTGAGGATGTATAGCCTTGTTTCACAGCACTTATAATTAAACGTATTAATTTGATGGCGGATCCAGAAAGGTTCAAATGACAATCACCAGTGACAACTGGACATTCACCCACTGTAAAATGCAAAAGACTTCAGACTTTTGTAGTGGCTACAGAGAAAAAAGAGACTTCAACCAGGCCCATCCGAAAACAAGCATAAAAGGGCTTTTGAAAGTGTTTTGAAGGGGTTCAAAACGGACGCAGAAACAGCTTTTATTCTGCTGGACAGGTAACGTTAGGCCTAAGACATTTCAATGGATAAATTATGTAACAGTAGCACACTTGTTGGCTTAATTCATACAGTTACAGAGTTTTCTTTGTTGTGCCTTTCTCGTTTTGCTATGTGCATTATGGTAAATATCAGTTATTTTGTGCTGGCTATGAGAGGGAGCGGTTCACCTCTACTCCACATTCATTTGTTGGTACAACTAGAAATTAAACTGCACAGAAATGGAAACTGAACTACAGGTAGCCCTAATACACAATAAATGTAGTCACGCAATGCTGATGTTAAAATTAACCATTTAAAAACGAAGTATAATTTGCACGGTTTGACATGATATGATAATATATCATCACGATTTATTGCAATGCTTTTTTTCCCCTTAGTTGGTCAGAACAAAAGTGGATGTTAGCTACTTGTTCAGATGACATTCTTATGTTGGTCATACTTTCAAATAGTAGAATCTGTGATTCCCAATGACAGTATCCACACCGGCACGTCAGTCCGGTGACAGCCCTTCTCCTCAAAACATTGGATTCCTCCGCGCTCACTTACAGTAAATAATTCTGTGAATAACTGCAATTGCAGATTTCGAACAGAGATGGCGACAAAGAGGAAAAATACGGACTGCAGCTTTAAACAACATTTCAGAAAGCTTGAAATACAAAGCAATTCTCTTAATGTACTGTGATGAATCAGATGAGATATATTATGTCCATTTTCAATTCAAAACAGAGAGTAAAGCGCGGGAGTTTGCATCACTGGACATTGCTGTTGGTCATTTCTATCATAAAACAGCTGCTGTGTATTAAACGTTTCTCAAAATTATGACTTAATGTGAAATTATGGCATACTAATTCATCATTTTGACTTTAAATTATGAGATACTACTGTGAGTGTACAAATACAAATGCCTGTCTTTTATGTGGTGAAAATGGGCTTCAATACATGTCAGATCAGTATATTAATGCACAAAGTAAAAACACAGTGTGTTTTATGGAGGTTTAGTCTGAGCCGCCCCGACCTTGACCTCTCATTGAGTCAAGGCATGACGGAGCCACAGTGAGTGATTATGATATCAGGTCAACACCACACCCCACCCCACAGGTTAGCCAATCCAGAGCTTCCCCTGACCTCCTGCGCAAACACACCGTCTGTCAGCGCTCTGCCAACAGGTGCCGGTGAGGAGTGACGCTACGCAAACGCTTCCCCCTCTCAAATCAACCAGATCTAATGCAGAAACACCGTCCAGTCGGATCCTTCCATCCTGGGACAAATACACCTACAATTATGTGAGGTGAACCACTCCTAAAAGATCCACTTAATAATCTGAAGAAGCATTTCCACTATAATGAACCTGGGAAGGGTCCATGGATGTTAAAGGCTCTTCATGGAACCACAGATGCCAATAAAACACCTTCTTTTTTAAGGGTAAAAAAAAAAAAGGTGCTGTATGTAAGTTTTTGACTGTACTAAAGCATACAATACCAATACCTTAATATGTTTGCAGATATTTAGGAAACATGCATTGTCAAACTCGTTTCTCAGAAAAACAATGCTACAGCCAGTTATTCTACTTTGAAATGTGCGTTCCATGTGGGAATGTCTGGTTTTGTTTTGGTCTGTGTGATAACGCACATTGGCAGTTTACCCAACAGTATTTGAACACCACAGGTTGCCAGTTTGCGGTAAACATAGATGCCAGTGAACAAACTGGGTCAGAGATTGCAGATTTTACCCGACCTAAAAAGCCTCCGCACCAATCTAAAAATCTCTATGAACGGATGCACATTAAAACGCAGATAAATCAACTCATCAACTTACGCACTCATTCCTGTTGTGCATCCTCAAACAGGCAACCTGCGTGAGCATCGAGTCTGAGGAGGAGGGGTGGGCAAACTATATTTTGAATTTGGACTGCAGTACCCATTTCAGCTGTCATTCCTACATACTGCACCTTTAACTGAAAATGGAAAACTTTGTATGCGTTTTGGCCATTCATTTACACAACAGTACCGTTTTGGGGGCCTGACAACGCAAGTTGTTGGAAACAGGTTTCAAAGGGCAAGTCTCCATGTAAACAACAAGAATGTTTTTTTTTTGTTTTTTTTTAACTGTGACATCTTGTGCATATGTATTACATGTTTGTGGGGTGACATCAAATAAAAATGCATTTTTATAATGGATAGATGCACTTTTATGATGGACTGATGCACTTTTATGATGGATGGATGCACTTTAATAAAGGATAGATGCACTTTTATGATGAATAGATGCACTTTTATAATGAATAGATGCACTTTTATGATGATAGATGCTCTTTTATGATGATAGATGCACTTTTATGATGGATAGATGCACTTTTATGATGGATAGATACACTTTTATAATGAATACATGCACTTTTATGATGGATAGATGCACTTTTATAATGGATAGATGCACTTTTATAATGGATAGATGCACTTTTATGATGATAGATGCACTTTTTGATGATAGATGCACTTTTATGATGGATGGATGCACTTTTATGATGGATAGATGCACTTTTATGATGGATGGATGCACTTTTATGATGGATGGATGCACTTTTATAATGGATAGATGCACTTTTATGATGGACGGATGCACTTTTATAATGGATAGATGCACTTTTATGATGGATAGATGCACTTTTATAATGGATAGATGCACTTTTATGATGGATAGATGCACTTTTATAATGGATAGATGCACTTTTATGATGGATAGATGCACTTTTATGGACACTTTTATGATACAAATTTTGGGCCCCATTCACTGCCATTATAATATAACTCTGACTGTATTCGTCTGAAAGAAGAATGTCATATACACCTAGGACTTTAGGTTGAGTAAATTATGGGGTAGATTTAATTTTTGTGTGAACAATCCCTTTAATATTTAGCAGAATCATGTGAAACAATCAGCTTCATTGCCAAGGAGTTTTTATTGGTAATGAAGCCTCCAGTGCACACATAAATCAAGACACATAATAATATAGTTATAGAATAATAGACCCAGTAAGGTTAAGTCAGAAGGAACATATTTACAGATTATGAACATATTTGAATGGATAATATGAATAAATAGCAGTGAAACTAAACAGTTGCACTACAGAAAGTCTTTCAGCTGCTCGACTGATGAAGGTTAGTGTTCATTAAGAGAGCAAATATCAGTGAGATTACTCTCCAGTTACATTAGCAGCAGAAGTCGGAGGAGATCTGGAGGAAGCCAGAGCAAACATCCGTGACTGGAGCGAAGACGCGGACGCGTGTGCCGTCAGTGACCTCCAGACTTCATCTGCCGCGCTCAAGCCTGATTGGCAGGTTAATTTGTGATGCTATAAGCCGATACTCTGATAAGTCTGCTTAATATGAAGACTGTCATAATTCTCAGAGAGCTCATCAATCGGGGACGGCGTCCGAGTGGACACACGTCAAGCCAAACTGCCAGTGGATGATGTGATTTCGGAGGATTCCTCGCATGTTTTGGCTGATGAGTTTACAGTAAGACGGTCCGGCTCGCCTCCCGCCGTCAGCTGTTTCCTGTGCAAATTAACACACTCAGTGGTGAATTGGATTCCAATTTAGATCCAGAGCGGAGTGTGCAAATTAGCCATGTTTTTTAATTAAGCGCATCTCTCGGCATTAGCAAGAGCGCCATTGTTCGGCATAGCGCAGGTGCAAATTTATTCTCGCTGGAAGCCCGGCGATGTCCGTCCTGCGGACGCAGGCTAATCAGACCCCAGCGGGGGGACCGTCACACTGTGAGCTTCTGCTGAGAGTGCTCAGAAATTATTCCTCATTTGAGGATCTGCTTTATAACAGTTCCATTAAAAGTTGCCACCGTGCAGACGAGCCAGGCGCCTGATGAAGAGCGATCTCACCCGCAGGACGGCTGACAGACAGTCTGTGAATGAGTGTCCTCGCTGAACGGCGGAAGACGCTGCTGTGTTTGTATGTTTTGTGCGTGTCGCTGGGCTTCAGATGCGTCAGGTCTCTTATCGTGTGAGAGAGGGAAAGAGGAAGGCCGTCATTATAGATCGGATACATGAAGCTTCCTGCCGGTCGGCCGTACAGCGTCCCGTGTGAGCTGACGTGTGCCTGAACCACTCCAGTCTCATGTGTACAGAAAGCCAAAAGCGTCAGCGTCCGATCATGATCCAGTGTAAACACACTGCTCAAGGAGAAGCTTCTGTTAAACCTCACAGGGTTCCCATCATGGGATTGGTTTAATTCACTCATTTTGGTTTAATTACATTTTTATTATACTCCATTTTTTGGTAAACTTTATAATAACTGCACGCTATGAAGCATTAGTTAAGCATTAGTAAATAGTCAATTCATCATTTATAAAGCATTAATAGACATGAATAAGCAGTTTATAAATACAGCTATAAATGCTTTATTCTCGATTTATTCTAAATTAAGTATTACATTATTTACAAACCAGTTAATTATAAGTTGTCATTTGTTCATAAGATCATTTAGAAAGTGTAAGTAAATGATTATTTATACATTGTATTATTTAGACATATAGTAATAGTTACTCATTGTGTTAATAAATGCTTTAGCATGTACTCCCACTGTAATTCATGATTAGTTCAGGTAGTTAGAAAACATTTAGTAGTTGTCAGTGAACTATTCCTGTGAGCTCATCTGAAGTGAGGATGATTTATGCCTCCTAAAGCTTTTACAAAGGAGATGCATGAAAATATAATTATTAAACACATTATAGATATGCTTATAAATCAAGAATAAAGCATTTATAGCTGTATTTATAAACTGCTTATTCATGTCTATTAATGCTTTATAAATGAAAAATTGACTATTTACTACTGCTTAACTAATGCTTCATAGCGTGCAGTTATTACACTCTCGGAAAAAAAGGTACAGTGCTGTCACTGGGGCGGTCCCCTAAGGTACAAAAGGGAAAAGGTACATCTTTGTACCTTACTCACCCCTAAATGGTACATATTAGTACCTTAAAGGTACATATCGGTGCTTCAAGAGTGTGTATCAGTACCTTAAAGGTGCAAGAGTGTGTATCAGTACCTTAAAGGTGCATATCGGTGCTTCAAGAGTGTGTATCAGTACCTTAAAGGTGCATATCGGTGCTTTAAGAGTGCGTATCAGTACCTTAAAGGTGCATATCGGTGCTTTAAGAGTGCGTATCAGTACCTTAAAGGTGCATATCGGTGCTTCAAGAGTGCGTATCAGTACCTTAAAAGGTGCATAAGAGTGCGAGTGCGTATCAGTACCTTAAAGGTGCATATCGGTGCTTCAAGAGTGCGTATCAGTACCTTAAAGGTGCATATCGGTGCTTCAAGAGTGTATCAGTACCTTAAAGGTGCATATCGGTGCTTCAAGAGTGCGTATCAGTACCTTAAAGGTGCATATCGGTGCTTCAAGAGTGCGTATCAGTACCTTAAAGGTGCATATCGGTGCTTCAAGAGTGCGTATCAGTACCTTAAAGGTGCATATCGGTGCTTCAAGAGTGCGTATCAGTACCTTAAAGGTGCATATCGGTGCTTCAAGAGTGCGTATCAGTACCTTTAAAGGTACAAGAGTGCGTATCAGTACCTTAAAGGTGCATATCGGTGCTTCAAGAGTGCGTATCAGTACCTTAAAGGTGCATATCGGTGCTTCAAGAGTGCGTATCAGTACCTTAAAGGTGCATATCGGTGCTTCAAGAGTGCGTATCAGTACCTTAAAGGTGCATATCGGTGCTTCAAGAGTGCGTATCAGTACCTTAAAGGTGCATATCGGTGCTTCAAGAGTGCGTATCAGTACCTTAAAGGTGCATATCGGTGCTTCAAGAGTGCGTATCAGTACCTTAAAGGTGCATATCGGTGCTTCAAGAGTGCGTATCAGTACCTTAAAGGTGCATATCGGTGCTTCAAGAGTGCGTATCAGTACCTTAAAGGTGCATATCGGTGCTTCAAGAGTGCGTATCAGTACCTTAAAGATGCATATCGGTGCTTCAAGAGTGCGTATCAGTACCTTAAAGGTACATATCGGTGCTTCAAGAGTGCGTATCAGTACCTTAAAGGTACATATCGGTACTTCAAGAGAGCATATCAGTACCTTAAAGGTACATATCAGTGCTTCAAGAGTGTGTATTAGTACCTTTATAGTTTTGTACCTTAGGGTACTGCTCCAGTGACAGCAATGTACCTGTTTTTTCTGACAGTGTATAAAGTGTTACCCATTTTTGGCATGAAGGGTAGAGAACCCTATAACCAGTTTTTTGTATGTTGAAACAGAAAGGGGTCATTTTAAACACATGTTTGTTTGGCCTTCATGTAACTCAGACTCTGTAGCTAACGGATCAGATGACCAGTACCTCGTTTTGCATTAGTTATCTAACAAGAATGGCGTAAACGAAGCAGTTCTATAGCCAGAGATGGAGCTAACTGAAAGAAGTCAGTGATGTATTCTCATTTGGTAACACTTTACAATAAGGTTTCATTTGTTAACATTAATCAGCTACATTCTATACTTCTAAAGCATTTATTAATCTTAGCTAATGCTAATTTTGACATTTACTAATTGTTAAAAATCAAACGTATCAGTTAATAATATTATATTTTGAACTGTATTTTTATGAATTTACATTAACAAAGAGTAATACGTACAGTCACACTTTAGATTACGCTCCAGTTCTGACAATTAACTAACTATTAACTATGACTTTTGCCTCAGCAAACTCCTAATTACCGCTTATTAATAGTTAGTGGTAGTGGTTAGGTTTAGGTAATGGGTGATTAAGGGATGTAGAATATGGTCATGCAGAATAATGCATTGATATGTGCTTTAATAAACAGCCAATATCCTAGTAATATGCATGCTAACTAGTTAGTGAGAATTGGACCCTAAACTAAAGTGTTACTATAAACGTTCACTGTAAAAAGAGATTTACGATAAAAACAATTTTAAAAACTTTATCGTAAAAAATATGGTCGCAACATTTTCAGTTTGACGGGACAGCACTTAGTTTACTGTCTATTTTACAGTTCAAAACCATATAATTGAAAGGTTTATATTGTAATAATTATGTGTAGCAAATGTTTTGCTCATTGTTAGTTAATATTAGTTAAGAGATCTTTTTGTAAGGTGTTATTTGAATTGCTTGTTTACTGATGACAGCGGTGGCTAGTGTCAAGTCACCACAGTTTTAGTAACTAAGGGTCAGATTTACTACCAGCTTGCTCCAGCTCAAACCCTCTTTTGGTGTTAAAAACTTCTGTCAGGATTCACTAAAGACACGCAGTGAAGCATTAGCGCTGTAAATGTGTGGACAGGGTTATTTCTGCAGCTGATCTTATTGCTTATGCATTTGTAGGAGTTTCCCTTTCAGACGCAGTATTTATGGGAGGAGAGTATTTAAATCAATCACACAAGCTGATTTACTAAGGTTTGCGCTCATCAGTTTACTGTGTTTACTCCATTATTTACCGCCCAAAGGCCCGTCTTAAACCAGACGCTAATCTGCGCTGCTCTTGGTAGATTGTGTTGGTCATGATGGAAATGATCGGCTGTGTCTGTGTTCTTTAATGTGTCATCACACTGAAACTTACTTTTATGCTAATTCGCCCTGTTTAGTTCATCTGGCCCAATACCTGTAAACATTACTCTGGCGTTTATTAAAATCGTTTATTTTAAGCTTTTGCTAGATCTGCCTCATCAATCTGCATTAATCTAATGAAACATCTATTGAACAGTATGAGCCAAACAATCCGATGAAAACTGTGATTCTCTGGTACAGAAGCAGCGACAGATAGTTTTTATAAAAAATGATGAGGTCAAAACCAATGCTAAAAAATATGCATGCATGGAAAATAACGTGCATTAAGAAAAACTTCAACTAAAAACATCTGGAATCACCATATTCGTGCCTCAGAGATACGGGCAACTCTGTTCTGGCTTCCAGGGAATAAACTCCCATAATGCCTCACTCTCTGAGAGCTCAACCATCTCCTGTGATACCATGCCTCTGATCGTTTGCATCTAAAGAAATTCACATTTTGATGTGTCGTTCTGTCGATCGACGGCATCAGCGCATTGGCCGTGTAATCTATAACCGGCATGCGAGCAGCTTAACAATACGCCGTATGTTCTACACAGGCCTATATTTTATCCTGAAACCCATTTACATCCTGTTAACCATTTCTCAGGGCAGATTAGCGGCTGGTAGAAGGCAGAGCGTTTCCCCAGAGAGAGAGGCTTTGCTGCTGATAAGGCCGGTTATAGGAAAGCGGGATTAGTACATCTGACCAGGGCAAAAACGGCTCTATCCTGTCAGCCGCCGCTTGATTAAACACGCATGAGGATAGCGAGGCACAGCCGCGGGAGATAACTGGCATTATTTATGCGGCCGGATGGTGGGTAGGGAACGGAGAGGGAACAGTTCTGCTGGATCCCGGGGGGTTTCGATCCCGATCACATGGACGGATGATTTATCACCGCCCACCTCGCTCTGTATGTGACGCAGGACGATGGAGATGTGGAGGGATAGGCACCTTATCTTCTGGAGGGAGGATCTGATTGGAAATATGAAGACGGCACAATCCACAGATCTGCAAACAGAAATCCGGATGTGTGCACCAGGGTTATTATCATTGACTGAAACTATTTAAAACATTTCTGTTATTGAAATATAAACCTTGTGAATAACCTGAAGCACTACAATGATTTACTGGAAATAAATAAAACTAAACCTGAATGAAAATAAAATGACAAAAGGTAATTCAAAATATTAATAAAACTATTATAAGAATGAACACACATGCTCTAGTTTTAATATTTGGATTTAGATTAGACTTAATTGCATCAGAAACATTGTGGGGCTTATTTGTTCTCAGTGCACCGACAATTAAAGTGATCTAATCAGCAAACATTTACTCATTACAGATTGAAATCCTTTTTATATTCAGTCGCCCCGGTTAATTAATTAGTTGTGTTAATGACCCGTTAATGGCTGCGGATGAGGAATTTTAATGAGGCGCCTCAATTAAATATTATCTAACTGGCTAATCAATGTTTTTAATTAATTATTCGGATGATATTTTGCAGGGAATCGATTCCCTGTGCAGCCGAATTAAAGTCTGGGTGTGTTTGTATGTGTCGAATCATTATTGAGTTCAACAGTGTGTGTTTTTGCTTTATATTGTAGAGTATTTCTCACAAAGGCTGGAGTGTAAAATAGCTGATCCTAACTTAGCTGCAGTCTGTCGTCACAAGAGCCGCTGGGAAGCTGGAAGAGCTCCGTCATCGGCTCTCTGTTTGTGGCAGATGCTGGGAATAGGACAAGGCCGTGCTGAGCCCTTCAGGTCTTCACAGCTCCGTCCCTCAGAGAAAAGCACATCCTCCACAGGACTCTACCTGAGCTCTCCATCAGGACACCTGGGGCCCAAACTCCAGAGCGCGTTTCCTTTCCTTGTTTTCTCACAAACTGCCCTACTTCATGCTGGTTTGTAGGGTTAGGAAAACATATTAAACAACTTCAATAATTTAACATGATGATTTATGACTCAACAATATCACAGAGAGACTGTAGGACTGTTTTCACAGCAGACAATAAGATCCTACACTAGCAACCACCCAGAACACCCTAGCAACTGCATAGCAACATGCTGATAACTGCACCAAATTTCTTAGCAACCACAGGACCACCCAACAAGTCACTTAACAACACCCTAGTAACCAGCCAGAACACTCTAGCAACCAAATAACAATGTCCTAGCAACCCCCAGAACACCCTAGCAATTGCATAGAAACATAGTGCATATTAGCATATTAGTTGAGAATTCCTTGGCAACCACAAGTTACCACTGGTTACCACCTAGAACAACCACTTAGCAACACCCTGGCAACTGCATAGCAACACATTTGTAATAGCTAAGAATTCCATAGAAACCACCCAGAATCCCCTAGCAACTCTAAAGCATCAAGCTGATAACTGCTAGATTCTTTAGCAACCACACAGTAATGCCCTAGTAACCACCCGACCACCCTACAAACCATCTAGCAGCACCCTATTAACCACCCAAACACCCATTAGCATTTCCCACGTAATCACCCAGAACATCCTAACAACCACTTACCAATAACCTAGCAACCACCCAGAACACCTTAACAACCACTTAGGAACACTCTAGCAACCACACAGAACTCTCTTGCAATTAGCAACGTCATAGCAATACCCTAGAATTTCCTAACAAGTGAATAGCAACATACTGATAACTGCTTAGAATATGTCCTAGTAACTACCCAGACCACCCTACAAGTCGCTTAACAACACCCTAGTAACCATCCAAACACCCCTTAGCATTTTCCTCATAACCACCTAGAACACCCTAAAAAAAATACTTAGCAACACCCTAGAAACCACTCAGAACACCCTAACAACCACTTAGAAACACCATAGTAATCACCCAGAGCACCCTAACAACCACTTAGCAACACCCTAGCAACCACCCAGAACACCCTGTTGTGAGGATGGTGTCTTGTGATTCTCAGTACTGAGTAATGAATGGGGCTGATTGACATTAATGATCACATCATTGTCTGTGAGCTCACGTTATTCTCAGCACTCAGCAGATTGCATGCTGGGAACTCAAGGAGGCTTTGTCGCCCGGTATTGTGACTTTCAACACTTGTTGTCCTGCACAGCCTCCGTGTGAACGTACCAGGGAGAAAACTTCTGTCGAGAGTTCGGACCCAGTAAAGCAGGGTTATTTTTTTAAATGACTTTTTTTTGTTCATAAATCCATTTTAAATAGTCACATTTCTCTCCAGCTAATAGGATCATGCCGGAGGTAATCTCTGCAAATCTGACAGAAGAAAAAAAGTCCTGGCCTTCATCTCCTTCCTCATGATAAGTGAAGGGATTCAAGAGTTTTCCTGTGGGAGAGAAGAGGACGAGGAGCACTAGAGCAGACAAAGCCTGGAAACACAGCGGCTCATCAGGCATACTTACACATAAACACACACATTAATACAAGAGCAAATAACACACATTAAACATGGCCATTTGCTGGAGAATGCTGCTCGTATCATCTGTTTCTCAGTCTTCCAGAGCTCCGTGACCTGTGCAGTTTGTTGGAGCGAGCAAGCACTTTTGTCTAAGGTGAAATATGGCTGAATTGCGGCATGTTTGCAGTAGCGTACAGTAGTGGCGCATCGCTGCTCACGGCCCTGCTGTCATTCACTCGCCCGCAAACCCCTCATTGTCAGATCACTGCTTGACAGCATGTTCTGAGTGAAACGACCGCGGTTTATCCACCCAAACAAACAAATTGCCTGCATTTCTTCACATTCATCAAATGGAGTGTGAAAGATTCAACCTGCCGATAATGGAGCAATCCAGACAGATGTAAGCAGAAAAGTGCAGAAATATCATTCTCTTAGTATTCCAGTACAAACATTCTCAAATCAAGATACATTTACTGGAGAAGCTCAATGATTAAGTTAAGTTATGTTAACCTAAATACATTCAATTCATTGTTATGGTTAAATCAGCTCTTTGAGGTAACAATCGCAGGCTAGCACTGCAAGAGCTGTTTTCAGATTGTAGCGTCTCAGGTACGGTTCTCTGGCAGACTGTCAGGTCGGATCAGACGTCCTGCAGTATCAATACGGCGACGGCTGAGGATCCACACACTCTTACATTTCCTGCAGTCGAGCAGATGAGCGTCTCAGGACTGACACTCCAGTCACTTCAAGAATCTCTTTCAAGAGCGGCTGACAGCAGCGACGCCTCAGCCATGATAAACAGCATCAAACAGCTTCGGGTATTCCTGCTTTTGAATGAAAATTCAAATGGATGGTGAACATCTGAAGCCACGGACAGACACATTCTCCTTCAGAAAGAAGACGGCTTTTGTTTGTTTTGCTCTTTAGTAAAAGAAAGTGGGTCTGTTTTTCATGCAGCTTCCATTTGTGCTAGTCTACCACCTAGTTAGATTTAGTTCTTTAGGCAGATGCTTTTATTAAATGTATTCATAATGCCAAAATTTACTCAGAAGCGCTTCTGAAGTGGCATTTAAGGCTACGTTCACACTCAATTCTGATTTATTTACTCAGATCTGATTTTTTTGTATAGCTCTTCACATTGTTGTTTTAAATATCAGATTGTAGTGTGTACAGATCATGGACTGACCACACGCTGTCATACGGAGGTAAACATGACAATAAAGGATTAGTTCACTTCAGAATTAAAATGTCCTGATACTTTACTTGCCCCCATCTCATCCAAGATGTTCATGTCTTTCTTTCGTCAGTGGAACATAAATAAATTTTTTAGAGGAAAACATTCCAGGATTTTTCTCCACATAATGGACTTCAATGGGGGCCAATGGTTGAAGGTCCAAATCAATGCAGTTTCAGAGGAAGGGCTTCAGAGGCTCTGCACGATCCATGCCCCCACCAGAGGGCACTCCTCATGACTGCTGGTTCATCTTATCATGAACTGCATTTCCCTGGATTCATTATGTTTGCTTACTTACACCTGTGTCTCGTTATCTTGTCAATGCCTGCATATTAAAGCCCTGTGTTTTCACTCATTCTTTGCAAAGTCTTGTATGTGTCACACTGCATACTGGGCGCTCTCTCTCTGGTTATTACTTGTGTTTTGGATTTGACTTTCTCCCTGGTTTCCCGGATTTCTCTGTTTGCTGTGTTTTTCTGCCCTTTGTTTTGTCCTATTGCCTGCTTTATGGATTATGATTCTGGATTGCCCTAATAAAGCTGCATTTGGAAGCTGATGGGTTTGTTAGAGCGGCGCCCTTTACTGTACAGATGCAAATTTGTGTTTCCTTCAGCCTGATGATTATTCATTTCACTTTTGGGTGGGAAAGAGCCTTTGCATTTGCTAAAAAATATTTTTGTTGTTGTTGGTATTAAAAAACAAGCAAGCTGTAACCAGGTCATAAAAAGTAACATAAAAGCAGCGTAATGCAATACATTCCATAAAAAGTAACACAATATTGTATATATTGTACAATACTTTCCCCAACACTGGTACAGTAGTAGCAAACTCGTTCTTTCATTTATCTCATTTATCTTTATTGTATATATTGCACTATATTAAACTACTACAAATAATGAACCTTTCAGTGATCAGTTCTTAAAAGAACCATTTTCTCTTAGCATGAAGAACATTATAATAATCTAAAGCACTTTTTCCCACTGTAAAGAATCGATGGAAAAATTCTATGGATGTTAGAGGTTCTTCACTGGTAAAGGACCGTTATGTAATCAACATTTTAGCATTACTTTACTGAAAATGTATCATATCTTCATCCTGACACTTCCTCAATATTTAATTTGTGCTTCATTTTGTTCATAATTTCCATGTTCTTGATTTTTTATTCATCATACACCGCTCTGCACTGGAACCCAGAAGTGGCCACGCATCGAGCTGTGTTCAGCAGTGTACTCGTCCAGCAGTTTACGCACAAGCTCCCCTACAAAGGGCACTTGACTTGCCGTACAGGCCCTTTTATGGATTGTGCTTCTTTCTCGTCCGTCTCTTGACATCACATCTGACGACTCTTATTTGAAACGATGCACCCACTGCTTCTCAGTTAGAGGCAGACACTTATTTTGACATCTAATTTGGTGGCGGTGCTTGTGAAACCCCTGGAAGCCTGACCCGTGGTTTGTGTTGCGCACCGAGGGCAGGGTTCACGTGCGAGGGGGTTTTGTTTGTGTGCTTACTTAAAGCCTCTTCATCAGAGACTAAAGCTTCAGACAATAAAAAAACTGACTGGAGGAGGAGGAGAGGGGGGAGAGAAAAAGAAAACGGCAACCTCGGGGTGATTACTGGATCAGCGTGCTTTTGTGCAATTACCATCACTTTGAATTTTAAATGGCGGCTTAAAGGGCAGCGGAGCAGCTTGGAAAATTAGGCTGGAGTCTAATTAGTGCACTCCAACATGACAAGCACTGCGCTTTCAGCCCGAGTGAACGGCCCAGTCAGGCAAGAGCGAGCGACCGCGGCGCTGGAGAGCCTGGCACGACACCAGTCTCTCCTCGGCTGTCAGAACATCACGCCGGCTGTTAGGCCCCGTGTGAAGCTCGTAAACCTGCGCATGTTGACGCCGCTTTCTGACCAGACAAGATTTAATTCAATTTCTACCAAACGCAGCGACAATCAGACTGGATTTAATTAACCTAAATCATCTCTTTGTAGTTGATGACAAAGAGCTCTGGGAGAGCCGGCTGATGGTCTATTGTTCTGAGCGCGTCACATGAGCGGCTCATTCGACTGGTGCCGCCGTGCGATGAGCTGTCAATGAAGACGGAGGCTGAGCGGCCCACCATTTGATGAAGCCAGTTCATAATTGCCTGGAAACTGTCAGGACAGAGACGGTTCTGATCTCCGTGGGCAACACCGTTTATTTGCTGCACAAAGGCATAGTCTGGATTATGTAATATTATGCCATATCAGAAATTGACATATGAATTCCTACACTAAAGGGTCAAGGGTTAAAATCAGCACAGGCTCTTTGAATAAACGTACCTCTACTTACATTTTTGCAAAAGTAAAAAAACATACCAATGCATACAAATCACTGCAGTTTCCAGAAATGAACA
>CM031959.1:20073614-20083614 GCA_018749465.1 Paracanthobrama guichenoti | reverse complement strand
TCGCTGTTTGAGCATGAACAACATCTGCAAAGTTACGACACTCAAAGTTCAAAGCATAGGGAGATATTTTCTTTTACAGAAATCTCCTTTTAAGGACTACAACAAACGGCTGGTAGGGACTACAACGAGCTTCTTCACGGGTTAGTGACATCACTAACCCTAATATTTACATAACCCCGCCCCTGGGAACATGTTGAGAAGAGGAAGAGTTGCTGTAGTCGAGCACATTTGGGAGTCGCTCAAGCTGTCGTCCGTCTTTCACATTTATTGATACAGTACGAACACAAACGCAATAGCATGTCATAAAGCAAGATGACAACATAAGTTATAACTGTAATTAAACTAAACTATCCCTGTTCTGTCTTCATCAGCAGATATTCTCTGGCTCATCAGTTCCCACACCAGCGGTTTATAGATATTCATGACAGAATATGCTAATCAATGACTGAAGATCGTTAACTCATAAATTCATCCTCTATCCCTTCAGAAACGTCCTGTCTCATTCTACATGTTGTCTCTTCTCCTTGAGTCTCTCCATCATTGTCCGTCTCCGGTTTGATCATAAAAGGCTGAACAGTTTCTGACATTTTCAGTGTGTGTCTGCGTGAGGTAATCAGAGCTGCTAACAACAGCTCTTGAAGCTCCACCCTCTTCTTGAAAAGGGGGCGGGAAGCAGCAGCTCATTTGCATTTAAAGGGACACACAAAAATGGCTAATTTTTTGCTCACCCTCAAAAACTGACAATTTTAACATGCTATAAAAATTATGTGTGGGGTATTTTGAGCTAAAACTTCACATACACACTCTGGGGACATCAGAGACTTATTTTACATCTTGTAAAAAGGGCCACCTTTAATATAATATCTATAATATCCACAGATTCTTTCCAATGCACAAAAGATTCTCTATAGTGGAAAAAAGTGCTTTAGATTATTAAAATGTTCTCCCCACTAAGAAAAATGGTTATTTTAAGAACTGATAACTGAAAGGTTCTTTGGGGAACCCAAAAGTGGTTCTCAGCCCCTTTGACTGGTCAAACTGTTTCATCTACCCAATAAAATATTGTAGAGCTTGGCATAACTTGAAGTATATACAATTTTAAGAATGCCCATGGAATTATAACATTTTCTTTTTTAACAATCCCAGAATACACCCAAGCCCTCAATTATGCAGCTCCTCTACATGAAACTCCAAACTCGCTCAAGCAGAAAACAGAAAGATGAAGATGAGCCGCATTAATTCAGCAACTCGTTCAGTTTAATTGACAAGCTCTCAGTTCAGCGACAGAGAGCCGTGATCACATGCACATCTCGTCACAGGCTCATCTGCATGCTTTAATAAACCGGGGAAGGAACGCTTTAACAGATTATCATCTGAAATTGAATAAATATGGTTGAAATAAATGCATGAGAGTCTGAAGCACACTCAGGTTATCAGTGTCCTCCTCTCTCAGCTCTCATCTTCTCACTGGAGCTACCATCAGCGTAAAACTACACGTCGGGTTTCTGGCAATAAAAGCACTGTCTGACTGCGGCGAAAGCAGAAATGCATATTAACAGCCAATGGACCAATGAGATTCCGCTGAACAACAGACCTAGAATAATCTATTCCTGTTTGCTTATAATAAACCCCATTCGCTTTAGTCAAGTCAAGTCACACACATCATTTCAAAGCAACTTCAGAAAAATAACAGAAGCAATGATGTAAACTTCATCACATGGAATGAGAAGACAGTGTAGTGAATAGTGTTGTTATTTAGCTCAGTTCAGTTCAATGTTGATTCAGTACCACAGCTAATCAGCCAATCAGATGCTTCAGTACTGCAGCATTAAAGTCCTTATGAAATAAAATTTCTAAGTTTTTTGTCTTTTAGTATGAATGTGTTAGTCTTACTGTTATCTATAAGCTAGTGTGCTCCAAAACAATGACAAAATTCACAATCAGAAGATATAAGAATTCAGAACTTACTCTCTCACACTTCCGCCAATATGATCAGTGATTTTGATGACATCACTCTGAGCTTCAGCTTCTCATCAGATTTTTTGTCCAATCACATGCTCTCTAGAATCTGAAGCCCCGCCCCCTACATTATAAACAGACGCTGCAGTTGCTGGGAATGATCTGACAGTGTACTATATAGGGGATAGGGAACAATCTGACAGTGCACTATAAAGGGGATAGGGAACAATCTGACAGTGCTTTATATAGGGGATACGGAACAATCTGACAGTGCACTTTAAAGGAGATAGGGAACAATCTGACAGTGCACTATAAAGGGGACAGGAAAGGAACAGACAGTGCTTTATATAGGGGATAGGGAACGATCAGACAGTGCACTATATTGGGGATTGGGAAAGACCTGAGAGTGTACTATATAGGGGATAGGAACGATCTGACAGTGCACTATATAGGGGACAGGGAACGATCTGACAGTGCACTATATAGGGGACAGGGAACGATCTGACAGTGCACTATATAGGGGATGGGGAACGATCAGACAGTGCACTATATTGGGGATAGGGAAAGACCTGAGAGTGCACTATATAGGGGATAGGGAACGATCAGACAGTGCACTATATAGGGGATAGGGAACGATCAGACAGTGCACTATATAGGGGATAGGGAACGATCAGACAGTGCACTATATAGGGGATAGGGAACAATCTGACAGTGCACTTTAAAGGGGATAGGGAACGATCAGACAGTGCACTATATAGGGGATTGGGAAAGACCTGAGAGTGTACTATATAGGGGATAGGAATCATCTGACAGTGCACTATATAGGGGACAGGGAACGATTTGACAGTGCACTATATAGGGGATATGAAACGATCAGACAGTGCACTATATAGGGGATAGGGAACAATCTGACAGTGCACTTTAAAGGGGATAGGGAACAATCTGACAGTGCACTATAAAGGGGATAGGGAACAATCTGACAGTGCACTACGTAGGGGATAGGGAATGATCTGAGAGTGTACTATATAGGGGATAGGGCACGATTCAGACAGTGCACTATATTGGGGATTGGGAATGATCTGATAGTGTACTATATAGGGGATAGGGAACGATCAGACAGTGTACTATAGGGGATAGGGAACGATCTGACAGTGCACTATATAGCACATAGGGAATGATCAGACAGTTCACTATACAGGGGATAGGGAATGATTAGACTGCACTATATAGGGGATAGGGAACAATCAGACAGTGCATTATGTAGGGGATAGTAAACGATCTGACAGTGCACTATATAGGGGATGGGGAATGGTCAGACAGTGCACTATATAGGGGATAGGGAATGATCTGACAGTGCACTATATAGGGGATAGGGAACGATCAGACAGTGCACTATATAGGGGATAGGGAACAATCAGACAGTGCACTATATAGAGGATAGGGAACGGTCAGACAGTGCACTATATAAGGGATAGGGAACGATCAGACAGTGCAATACATAGGGGATAGGGAACGGTCAGACAGTGCACTATATAGCACATAGGGAATGATCTGACAGTGCACTATATAGGGGATATATAGAAAAATATATAGATATATAAATTACATCAACACACTGAATAATACTGCGTGTTTAAAGGCACTTCAGTGGGACTTTAAAACATGACACTCTTTTGTCCAGCTGTTTTATTTTCTAAGCTTGTTTCCCAGATTAAATTTATGAAGTTAAACCAAGTCACAGGAAGCTCTTCACTAAAGCTTGATTTCTTTAACTACTGAGCTGGAGGAAAACACCACCAGGCGTCTGTGACCTTCAGACCTCTTCACCTTCCCTGTATCCTCAGCGTGTGGACGGAGATGAGCGCGGGCCGAGGTCGGGTGATGAGATTTGCTCAACGCTCTAAGCCAGTCCAACACAACACACTCACTCTGAGTCACCATGATCGTGAGATGGATCTCATGCAAACACACTTCTTCTGATGCGGCCGTTAGAAACATCTCTCTGCTTTTGGTGCATAAACACATACTTTTCCTTCATACACAGTAGTGTTCAATAGTTTAAGGTCGGTATGTCTGTACACGCGGCTGTCACGATACAATACTCTGGAGTGATTATCTGAATAGTCCATCTGAAGGAAATGAGACTGGCTAAGAAAAGTTCACAATAGTGCCATTTAAACTGAAACAAACGAGGGCAGTCGAGCACAATAGCTGACATGTGAAGCTGCTTCAGACAGACAGAGGCAAAATTAGGAAAGGCTTTTAAATAATGACTTTTAAAAGAGGTTGTTAAGGAAAAAGGCAGAGTGGAGAAGAAAACGAGAGTTATTATTACAACCAGTGAGCGGAATAATGGCACAAGAGACGCGGAGCAGCGTTTAATCAGCTCAACCCGTCCAACATCTGCCAGTGACCCGGAAGAACCACCGCACACTTTCACCATCAGCTCAGACGCCCGGACACTCCAGCTGGAAACGACTGTCGAGAATATTCTCTGATAAACACACTCTGTGAGTGTGTGTAAGTGAGCGTGTGTGTAAGTGAGCGTGTGTGTGTGAGTATGTGAGTATGAGTGTGTGTGTGTGTGTGTGTGTGTGTGTGTGTGTGTGTGTGTGTGTGTGTGTGTGTGTGTGTGTGTGTGTGTGTGTGTGTGTGTGCGTGTGTGTGTGAGTGTCAGTGAGTCTGATGAAACACTGTGATCATATAAACATCGCTGCACTCTGGACTCAGGAAGCATCTCTCTGAGCGTCTGACTCACACACACTGATTTACAGTAAATGGGACGTGTTTAAACTTCCCTTCGGTGTTCGTCCTTGCAGAACTCACGCAGATTTACAGCTGGACTGCAGGCAAAACGGTTTTCACAATCACATTTAAAATGGACTGCATCAAATATAACTAAAAGAAAGAACATGAATTTAGAAACTTGAAGAATGACAGATTAAGTATGAAGTTAGTTTCTATTATGATACCACACACACACACACACACACACACACACACACTAACAGTATGAATTAACAAACTAAAGGTCGTTTCATTTAGTATTTTGAGAGTGTAAGGAGATTGACTCAATGACATCATTCGCAGTGATTTTGCTTGTTTGAACTCTCCGATTTTCTGCACAGCATCATGGGTAATGTCGTTTTTAACCATGAATTCCGCTGTTAAACGCGATTGTTTTAAAACTAAGCTGAAAAAATATTACAAAATATTAAAAAAGCAAATACTATTGATTAACAACTTCGTAACTCACTTAAAGGTTTACAAGTTATGATTAAAAATCTATTTCCCTATGGGTTTATTTTATTTCTGGACTGTTGATCTGTATTAAACTGACACAACAGTAAAATGTCTGAACAATCACACACCGCAAACATGATGATGACGCAAGACACTGTACTCCGCACTGATGTATGGAGATGAACCTTTGCTTTCTGAAAAATGAATCAAAATTAAGTGAGTTTGTGTTTAAAACAAGAACAAATATCGGCCATTGGGGTCAGAAAAATAAACGTTTCCATTTGAATTATGATCATTTGTCTGACTCCATTGGCCGATATGTGTTCTTGTTTTAAGCACATTTGGACTTAATGTCTTCAGTCATGTTGCGTCTCCAGTAAATGCATCTGGAAAAGGAGACGGAAGAAGATGATTTTTTGGACTTGGACATGCAGAGAGAAGGAGGGGAATATGTAACACACGACGTCTTCTCCCTCGTGACAGCTGTAATAAGGTATGGCTAAAGGGATTGTCTATTGTTCCTCATGTAAAGCACAACGGCTCATTCTCTGATGGAGTAAATCTTCAACTCCCATATGAGCCAGTCGCCTGTTCATTCATTTCACCAACCCTAAACGACTGTGATCACATTAATTCTGGACATATTAATTACGCCGAGGCTTCTCGTTTTAATACATGCAGCCGAAGCATCAGGATTTGCGTGCTGTAATTAATGATTTCTCTAATGAGATTTCAATAATTGAGTGTGTTAAAAATAACCCATGTGATTCACAGTCAGCGTCGCGTTGTTGTTTCCTCTGGGAGAAATAAAAATCATAAGTGAACGCCAGGCATTTTAGTTGTGTGTGTGTGCGTGTAACTAGTTGTTATTTCTAGTACTGTTAAATATCAACATGGAGTGTGTGGTGAGGCGGTCATCTATTAAACATCTCATATGTCTCTCTTACTGACAGATTTCAGGACAGCACATGCTGAGCTCAGCCCATTATTACCAGAACAAGCAGTGACACTGCATCCAAAAGCAGGGACGAGCGAGAGAGAGAGAACAAAACACTGAGAGACTCTCAACAGCCGCTCCGATGGAAATGTTCCCACTTTATCAGCCAGTGTAATTGCTGTCTTGTTTGGTTAAGAGATTAGGAGGTTGAGTCTCTTTGTGTGGTCTTGCTGATTGTACAAACAGAGGGCAGAAAGCGCTTAAACCCCGCAGCGGCGGCGGCTCTCGGCTCTCGGCTCTCGACTCTCGACTCAGACCCCGGGCGCTCGAGCTGAAGAGATGGAAACAATTGAGTGACTGAAGAGATTCGTTTCAAAGCACTTCATGTCAAAAGAGCTCCAGCTAATAGTTAAGCACACACAAGGACACGAGACACTAGAAGAGCATGGAAACAGTTACAGAGAAAAATAACCATTCGCTTTTCTCCAACAGATGTTGTGCAGTTTTCTCGTTACAAAGCCGACCTGACCCTTCAAATGATTTGCTGTGTGTGTACAGTTTGAAGTCTCACCAAGGCTGCGTTAATTTGATCAAAAATACAGTAAAAACAGTGAAATATTCCTCCAGTGTAGATCAGCTGTTCTCTCTGTGAATATACAGTAAAGTGTGATTTATTCCTGAGTTTATCATCATTACTCCAGTCTTCAGTGTCACATGATGCTTCACTAATCATTCTCATATAAGGATTTATGATTATTATCAGTGTTGAAAAAACTGTTTTTTCAAAAATACTATTTTTCAGGATTATTTGATGAATAGAAAGCTCAAAAGAACAGCATTTTATTGACATATAACATAATACATGTCTTACAAAAACCACAAAGTCACACTGCCCGACTAAAGGAAACACTGATCACCATAATGGTGACCAAACATTTCAATAGATCATCAAATCATCTGTTAATTCTCAAAAGAACTGTGGAATGACAGAAATGAAGTCAGTCTGAGAGATGTAATGTCTTTTCAGTTCTTGTGTTTCTCTTTCCTTCAGAGATTCTGCGTGTTATCATCAGATGTCTTCAATGTTGGCAATAAAAGTAGATATTTATGTTTAAATTTTACTTCATTTTTTTGTGTGCTATTTGCAGTTACTCATTTTAAATGGTTGGCTTCTAAGGAATTAATTTGATTAATTCCAACACAATTCTTATTTGTTGAATTTATTAGTAACTAAATTTTACTGAGTAGATATAGTGTATTATTTTGACCTTGAGCAATAAAAGTATTCATTTTTCTCAAAGAAGCTTAAGCCTTTGAATGATAGTGTACTATAAAAAAATGGCAACCTGAAATTAACATAAAGAGTTATTTCTACCTGATTTAACCCATACAAATTAGTGTATTTAGGTGATTTATGGATGGGAAATAATATTTTTGACTTGAATAAACTAGTTCATTTATATGTTACTATTTTTCAGTGTGTATGTAGTCGATTCAGTCCTATTCAAAAAAATCTTTTACTCTATATTTATGTAAATACATCATCAGTGAAGCAGAAAACACTTATAAATAGACGTTTTCACAGTGATGCCTAACCATTTTTGCTTCCCCAAAGAAAAGTTCTTGAAAGAACCATGTTTTAGTTTGTGTAAAGAACCTGGAGAGGTAGTGTGGATGTCAAAGGTTGTAGCCATCAATGCCAATAAAGAGCCTTTCTCTTTAAGAAAGAAAGCAGGAACATCAGGCGTCCGCTCTCTCCACACACACTCTTCTCTTCAGCGATCAGCCCTCTTGTCACAGCGTCTCGAATCACTGTGACAAAGCTGGAGGATCATGCCTGATATCGTCAGATGGCCTGGAAAATTAAAAACCCAATTAAAGGAGCGGCGCGGGGGTCAGCTCTTCTGCATATCAAAAGACCTCCTCTGGCTATTCTGCTCAAATGATATTCGTTAACAGCTCACTTTCCCCGGCCGCAGCCGTCGAGCACTTAGAGAGTAATAAGTGCTTTCCAGCTCCGACCCGCCGCAGAGCCGCTCCTCAACCGATGGGTCATTACCAAACTGTCATTCTGAGCCCTTTTCTGCTCCGCACACCCGCACAAAGGTCTCGCAGACCCAGAATTAATGTGAAAATCTCATGACACCAGAAATGGCGTAGAAGAAGTAGAAATGGAAAGGAAAAGCTTTATTTGTTCCAATAGCACAATGATAACGTTAAAAGCCGCTCAGTCAAGAAGCAAGAAACTCTGGCACCTTCATCACGTTTCAGTGATTCTAGCACAGCGGAGCGAGGACCGGCCGGCCGGCTTAATGCGAGCATTAATATTCAGTCTAATGTTGCTGATAACAGGTCGTGAAGAACGGCCGGGCGGGAAGCAGGCGCTGGCACACAAACACAAGCTCCTCTCAGTCCGTTTGAGACAATGAAACACAAACAGAGAACGGAAACTTCAAAGTGCATCTGCTACAACGCAAAAAAAGATGTTCTTCTGTTTTCCAGCACGAATATCTAAACCTTCTCAAATCAAGATACAGAAGCAAAATGGCTGATGATATTAAGAATTGTTTTATAAAAATTCATAAACCTAAAGTGACTTTAAGCTTAAAAGAGTAACAAATTAAAAATAAACTTGTTTTAAATTAAGCTGATTTTTTTTCTGACCCGAAAAGGCAGATATATATATATATATATATATATATATATATATATATATATATATATATATATATATATATATATATATATATATATATATATAAATACAGCAACAACTAAAACATCTGCCATTGGGGTCAGAGAAATAAACTTCATTTAAAGGGAAAACAAATGTATGTTTCTGACCACAAACTCACTTCATTTTGACACATTTTCCATTACTATCTTCAGTCATTTTGCTTCTTCTCCAGTAAATGCGTCTTGATTTAAGGATCTTTAGAAAACCAGACAGAAAGGCTGAGGACGAGCACATGTTTTGCAGTGTAAACGGGCTGATCGTGAGCTCACATAAGTGCCCTTTTTCATCCAAAGATTGTTTTTTTTTTTTTTTTTTTCAGCGTTTTTCTATTATTCAAGCAATTGACAAGTCAGGTCTTTTAGCCTCATCTCATTTACATTTAATGGCATGATAATACACATTAGCAGACTATTTTAAATAATTACATCCTCACAACCCTCTCCCCCCCGCAACCTTTTTCTCCAAATGTGCCTTTTTCTCCCTCTTTTTTTCAGAACTTTCATATTTCAAAGTGCAATAATAGCAAGTGCTTCTGTCATGGAAACAATATCTAATACGTGAGCAGAAAAGGGAAGCAATTTCCGAGCGGTGACTGGGGGTGAATAGGACATTAAGTCCCTTTCTCTGCTGCTGTTGGGTATTTTCTCTGTCAGCTGACGAGGGTTGGCTGTGAATGCCGGGGAGTTAAAGACGGCAGCGGTGACAGCTCACCTGTCAGAGCAGCCCCAGCCCGCTTCATTCCGCCTAAAATTGGAAATATCCCAGCTGCGAGACGGGAGAGGGCTGGAAAATCATCCCGAGCCGTTCGTCTGCACACGCCGCTGCCTGCGTTAACAAGCCGAGAGATGGAGTGAGACACGGAGAGAGCGAGAGAGAGAGACAGCAGAGACCGAGGCTTGTTGACAGACAAATACTGCACCGTCAGCAGAAACACACGGACCAGCAATTATCAAACCAGCGGGAATTGATTACCTACAGTTTGGCTTATAGATACCGAGTCAATGATAGCTGAAAAATAACAGGATTTTAAGGGAACATCCTTTTAGCATTTTTCAACAAATCAATATTGGTAACACTTTATTTTACAGCGTCATTGTTACATAAATTACTTACCATAGTAATAA
>CM031959.1:20011114-20068614 GCA_018749465.1 Paracanthobrama guichenoti | reverse complement strand
GACGGGCGGCTGAAATTTACAGCAGGTTTTTCTTGCAGTAATCTGTGGAATGAAGAAGTGTATCCTTGTATTTCATTAACTCCTGCCTAATGACATCAGCGCGTCTCCCCGCGGGGGCCGCTGACGGAGCCCGAGCAGGAATTAATGCGCCGGGGTTAAACGCTGGAACTAACTCGTGTTTCAACAAAAGGCCAGCCATTACAGCCAGCCATAAAAACCATCAGATCCGTCTTGATTTCACACGCCTCGAGTCTCTGCTTTTTCTGTTATTTCGCCTTTTCATTTTCACCGTGTGTCCGGCTGTATCAGAAAGAAAAGGTTCTGTTTGGAAACGTAAAGGGTTGCGCTTCATATATGGGCCGTTCTACAGAACATGTACTTTCAATTGGGAGGTGGCTGTCCAATAATGTCTGCAATTTTATCCATTGTTGTTTTTAAAAATATCTTTCACATTTTTCTTTTTTTTAAAGGGGTCCCGAATGAGAAATCAACTTTCCCTTGAGCTTTTGATATATAAAAGGTCATGGTAATATAAGAATATCCTGTAAGTTTCAACACTTCCTTGTTAGTCAAAGAAAAGCTTTTATTGACAGCTGGCCAGCAAATGCTCGATCTCAGAATGTGCTTACCTGTGACGTCAGAGTTCAGTGAAACACCGAAACGCTGCCTCAAAACGAACACCTGATTCTGTTGCCCCGCCCACAGACTCGCGCATGACATGTCATAGATAAATAACATAGGCCTACGTGGTAGTGAAGTTAGTTACACAGGCCCGCCCACTATGAGAAGTAGCGTCTCCGTCCCCCTTTAATTATTTTCATGTAATTACAAAATTATTATAACATCTCAAATACTAAAATAAATCAAATGTTTTTTTTATGGTCTATGTTTTTGCATAATGCTTGAGTTTGATTGACAGCTGTGTCAGGCTGTCTCGTGCATGTCGCGCCTGTGAGTTCATGAAGTGTGTTTGCCTATTCACTTGTGTGATAGATAAACAGTTAACGAAAGCAAAGTTCTTTAAAAGGACTCGCACTGACACGGGAGAGAACCCATCCATCAGCCCGCAAGTAACGGTAAGACTTCTCCATTCAGAGCGCAGGTTCATTCAGTAAAGCCGGGAACACAACATTAGGAACCGTCAGTAGTGATAGTGTAGGGGTAAGATGCGTGACATTACGTTTTTAATTAAGCTTGCTCTACTTCCTTTTCCCATCACATATCACATCAGATCGGAAAGGCGTTTACTTTCAATAAAAATTAAGAAAATTAAATAAAGAAATAAAAGAAATCCATATAAAAGAAATAAAGTGTCTAACGTGTGTTGGATCCACTGCTCATTGTATGTGGACAGGTTGTAGCTGCAGTTTTGGGCTGACAGTAGCCTGGATGCCAGCCGAACTTAGCCCCGCCCACAACATTTGAGTTCAGAAAGTTCGGTCTGGACTTGATCCGTTGTGGAGAAACTATGCCTGAACAGAAGCTGTTCAGACCAATCAAATTGTCAGGGCGGGCTTTATACGATGATTGACAGATGATCAACAGTAACGTAATCATCCACGTCACCAAAAGAGCGCTTGGGTTGAATTCGCTCTAAACCTAAACGGGTAACTCGTTCGTATGCATTCACCTTTATTATTTCTCTCAAAAATGATGATCGTGTTGGTAAATACTCTGTGAATCCTTACATTCTTTTTACAACACCGGCAAAGATCGTTTACACTCATCTTCTTCTACTTCTTCCAGCGTGCGTGCAGTTGAGTTCTGTACTATAGTGATGTGTCATTCATGAACGATTAATTAAATCTTGAATTGAAGTGACAAAAGAAAGAACGACTCGGATTCGGAGGTGAGGTGAACTAACAGACAGCATAGCCTGAAGACCCAGCTAAGCCACTAATGAATCATTTCTTAAAGTTTGGCCTTGGCTGCATTAGCTCATAATTAATTGATCAATGTTTGCATGAGTTTTGAGTAATTTAACATGCAACATTTTTAATCATATTCTGCTGAAACGAACGAAATGTCTTGAAAAAAAGATTTGTTCATTTTGCTGAACAGGATTCAACGATCCGAGTCCGTAAAATGATCCGAACTTCCCACTACTACTACGCGTCGTCACTATACGTCACTTACTCCGTCGCTCTGATTGGTTGTAGGACTATCCAATTGAGTGCAGAGGCATTTTCTTTCCTGGTTCGGTTGAAACACCCCATAATCACAGCCCAATGGAGCAGTATCAGACTCATATTCTGACTAGAATTGAGTATGACGACGTCAGGCTAGGTTGACAGTGCAGTGTGACCCAAAACTGTAGCTACAACCTGTCCACGTCTGTTGGCAACCTGGGCACATTCGTGACTGAAACATGGTAGTGTTACAAGGTGTATTCTATGATTAATTTTTTCAGTAGGATCAAAGAAAATAAGACTGAAATTACCTTTTACCTGAAAGCACAGGCGTAATTTGCGGGTGACGCATTTATGCCCCAACCACTTCACAATATCCACCCCCGCCCCACGTGAAAGTGCCCGCTCACTTTTGCCCAGGCCCGACCAAAAATAAAATTCTGCCTACACCACTGTGATGTTCGGTTCTTGAACGAATCGTTCTTTTGAGCCGGTTCTCAGGAAGTGAGCCGGTTCATTAATCAAACTGAACCGAACTTTAGTTCCAGGTTGATGACGCAAGACGCAAAAGCCGAAGTAACACGTCCGACTCAAAAAGAACCGAAAGAGCCGGTTCAACCATCTGACGAAGTTTGCCGAGGATCACCGAGGATTCTGATGAGTGAGTTGGCGACGCAAGTCTGAGGGACGTCCTGGAAATATGCTTATTATGACTACTGTTATTAAATAACATTTTATTAAAACCTGCAAATATGCAGATTATATTTTAAATTGTTAGGCGAAATTTATAAGTTTATAAGCCTGGTTTATGCTTTCTATATACACTCACCTAAAGGATTATTAGGAACACCTGTTCAATTTCTCATTAATGCAATTATCTAATCAACCAATCACATGGCAGTCGCTTCAATGCATTTAGGGGTGTGGTCCTGGTCAAGACAATCTCCTGAACTCCAAACTGAATGTCAGAATGGGAAAGAAAGGTGATTTAAGCAATTTTGAGCGTGGCATGGTTGTTGGTGCCAGACGGGCCAGTCTGAGTATTTCACAATCTGCTCCGTTACTGGGATTTTCATGCACAACCATTACTAGGGTTTACAAAGAATGGTGTGAAAAGGGAAAAACATCCAGTATGCGGCAGTCCTGTGGGTGAAAATGCCTTGTTGATGCTAGAGGTCAGAGGAGAATGGGCCAACTGATTCAAGCTGATAGAAGAGCAACTTTGACTGAAATAACCACTCGTTACAACCGAGGTATGCAGCAAAGCATTTGTGAAGCCACAACACGCACAACCTTGAGGCGGATGGGCTACAACAGCAGAAGACCCCACCAGGTACCACTCATTTCCACTACAAATAGGAAAAAGAGGCTACAATTTGCATGAGCTCACCAAAATTGGACAGTTGAAGACTGGAAAAATGTTGCCTGGTCTGATGAGTCTCGATTTCTGTTGAGACATTCAGATGGTAGAGTCAGAATTTGGCGTAAACAGAATGAGAACATGGATCCATCATGCCTTGTTACCACTGTGCAGGCTGGTGGTGGAGGTGTAATGGTGTGGGGGATGTTTTCTTGGCACACTTTAGGACCCTTAGTGCCAATTGGGCATCGTTTAAATGCCACGGCCTACCTGAGCATTGTTTCTGACCATGTCCATCCCTTTATGACCACCATGTACCCATTCTCTGATGGCTACTTCCAGCAGGATAATGCACCATGTCACAAAGCTCGAATCATTTCAAATTGGTTTCTTGAACATGACAATGAGTTCACTGTACTAAAATGGCCCCCACAGTCACCAGATCTCAACCCAATAGAGCATCTTTGGGATGTGGTGGAACGGGAGCTTCGTGCCCTGGATGTGCATCCCACAAATCTCCATCAACTGCAAGATGCTATCCTATCAATATGGGCCAACATTTCTAAAGAATGCTTTCAGCACCTTGTTGAATCAATGCTACGTAGAATTAAGGCAGTTCTAAAGGCGAAAGGGGGTCAAACACAGTATTAGTATGGTGTTCCTAATAATCCTTTAGGTGTGTAGGCTACTTTAGACATATCCGCGTTTATGCGTTTCTGTAATGTGTGCTGTATATGTGCGAAACTTATCCAAGATGTGGGCTACTCAATACTGGTCAGTCGTATCCGGCATAAAGGATCCGCGAATGAAACTGTAACCACAAACACCATTAACTTAAGTGAACTGGTTTTATTAAATAGGCCATAATTTTATCAAAGCATGAATTATTTAATTTTTTTTACTATGGTTTTGCGTGTGCAGATTATATTGTCCTTTATAAGGACAATAAACAAGGAGTTGATGTTTGGTGTACTCGTTCTATAGTATACTTTAGACATAAAGCACATATCCGTGTTTGTTGACCAGTGCCTGTAATGTGTGCTGTAGTTGCACAATTTTCATTCGAATCCAACATGAAGGATAAATGAATTAACTGTGAACACAAACACTGTTCATTTCAATGAATGAAAGGCAATAATCAGCTAAACGCACTCACGCAAATAACTTTATTCGATTGTTTCAGTATGCACTGACACAGATTACTTTATTTGAATGTTTCCTTGATATAACATGACACTGAGGAATGCATAAAAAAAGCATAAAAGAAACGCACAGTGACATCATTGCATGATGACGTCAGGAACCTGTGAATCGGCTTTTTGAACTGGTTCACAGAGCCGAACTGTTCGCGGAAATTAATCGGACTTTGCATCACTACTATGTGGAGCTAAACCGGATTGAGCTACCAGGCAATATAAACATGCTGCATAAGTGTAACGTTTGGAGGTACCAGGAACAGGATGAAGACACGGGAGATAATAATCAAACATAAACTTTAATCATAACTTCTCAAATAACTCAAAACTAATCCAACTTAACATAATAGTGACTAGACAAATAATGAAGGTGAGGGTGTAACTTAAGTAGTGAACAGAAACCAGATGATTAACAAGTCACAGCTGGGACAAATGAACCAATGAGGGTAACCATAGGAACAAACACATGACAGGACGAAAACATAACACGTGACAATAAGCTTCCCTTGGACTCGATTATTAGCAATGCATGGTTGAACTTTCTTTTTACTGAAGATCCAGCTGACGTGGGTAGCACATTGTGCGTTTGTCCGCTTCATTTCACCGGATTTGTTTGTAAACAAGAGACTGGATTTGCAGACAGAATGAGATTAAAAAACGATGCTGTGCCTTCTGATCCAACAGGAATGATGCAACACACTTATGTGAGTAAAAAATTTTTCTTATATGTGATAGTATTGCATTGTTACAGATCGTTTAATATCTACTGATTATGTGTATGTGTCTAACTGAACATAACTTCCATGCCGTCACAGGCCAGAGTATCCTTTGTATTTGAGGTGTTGTTGGGTCACTGTCCTGTGATATGGGATCAGACTCGAACATGTATGGGTCAGGGCTCACAAAGTCCCGGGGCTAATATGTTTTACATTCGGGCTGCCCGACGGGCTATCTTAAATAGTGAAATAACATTCCTTTTTTGATGTGTGTTGTTCACTCTCGACTCGATATTTGAAGGGAAAATACAATCGCAGAAGTTTTGAACGTGCTGATTTGTCTGCAGTGAAATTTTGCTGATGCACGTATTTGGCTGTGTGTGTGTGTGTGTGTGTGTGTGTGTGTGTGTGTGAGATGCACAGTTTGTGCTTATATCCACTGATCGGGCGGGCCAAGTAATCATCGGGCGGGCCAAATAATAAAAAAAAGCATTCCAATTAATCACAGATAGATGAGAGACAAATCATTGTGTTTGTTTGATAAAGACATATTGCGAGCGAATCATTACGGTTGCCGTTTTCCACATTTTTTTATGTAAAAAATAAATAAATAAATGTTTCCTGCATTTTCATGTCACTACGGAAATAGTGTATGATTTAGTCCATTGGCTGAGACTGATTTTAACTACAGGAAATATCCCTGTGTCCCTGTCTCTCATAGTAGATCCCATCATTCTGAGCTAAATGTGTTCAAAAGTCTAAAAATCTGTGAGTAAAGGGACAGTTCACTCAAAAATGAAAATGACCCCATGATTAACTCGCCCTCAAGTCATCCTAGGTGTGTAAGACATTCTTCTTTCAGATGAACACAATCAGAGTTATATTAAATAATGTCCTGGCTCTTCCAAGCTTTATAATAGCAGCCCAAAAAAGTGCATCCATCCATCTATCTATCATAAAAGTGCATCTATCAATCATAAAAGTGCATCCATCCATTATAAAAGTGCATCTATCATCATAAAAGTGCATCCATCCATCATAAGTACATCTGTCCATCATAAAAGTGCATCTATCATTATAAAAGTGCATCTATTCATCATAAAAGTGCATCTATCATCATAAAAGTGCATCCATCCATCATAAGAGTGCATCTATCCATCATAAAAGTGCATCCATCCATCATAAAAGATTCAAGATTCAAGAGTTTTATTTGTCACATACACAGTTATATACAGAATATACAACCGGCAGTGAAATGTAAACAGGTCCGCTCCATGGACAGTGCAAATTCAAAAACACAAGGAGGAAGTTATAATAGAAATAGAATAAAAAAGTACTAATATATATATCTGTAGAATTATAAATAAATCAAGTAGAAAAAAATAAAATAAAATAAAGAAGTGGAATAAAATAAGTGGAGTAAACTGTGCAGTGAGTAAACTGTAGACTTATAAATATGTGGTTAACAAATGTATAAAGAGTATAATGTGCAAACAGGTTTATAACAGGTTGTTATACAGTAACAGCGAGAACAGAAAGTGCAGTGCAATGTCAGTATATCGATGGTCACGTGATGTTAAGTGACTGAGTTCAGGAGTCTGATGGCCTGGGGGAAGAAGCTCCTCCTACTCTCCTCCTACTCTCTCTACACGCATGACTGTTTGTCCACACACAGCTCCACCTCTATCATCAAATTTGCTGATGATACTGTTGTCCTGGGCCTCATTTCCAACAACAATGAGACGGCATACTTGGACGAGGTGGAGCATCTAACATCATGGTGCCAGGACAACTGTCTCTCTCTGAATGTTGGCAAGACCAAAGAAATGATTGTGGACTTCAGGAAGAGACAGCAACGGACATACTCCCCCCTCATGATCAGCGGGTCACCAGTAGAGAGAGTGAGCAGCTTCAAGTACCTGGGAGTAAACATCTCAGAGGACCTGACCTGGACTGCTCACATTCAGACACAGGTGAAAAAAGCCAGGCAAAGACTGTACCACCTGCGCCAGCTGAGGAAATTCAGGGTTTCACCAGCTATCCTGAAAACTTTCTATTTAGGGGCGATAGAAAGTGTTTTAACTCAGTGCATCACAGCGTGGTATGGGAACAGCACCAGTCATGACCGCAAAGCCCTGCAAAGAGTAGTGCGCTTATCCGGCGTATCTCAGGGTCAGCTCTCCGTCTCTGCAGGGCGTCTACACCAAACGCTGCAAAGGTAGAGCTACCAAGATCATCAAGGACTCTAATCACCCTGCAAACCCTCATTTCACGCTGCTACCATCTGGTAGCGCGCCGAAGCCTGATGGCCAAAACTGAGAGACTCAGGAGGAGCTTCTTCCCCAGGCCATCAGACTCCTGAACTCAGTCACTTAACATCACGTGACTTCACGTCAGGATAAACATCGATACACTGACATTGCACTGCACTTTCTGTTCTCGTTGTTACTGTGTAACAACCTGTTATAAACCTGTTTGCACATTATACTCTTTATACATTTGTTAACCACATATTTATAAGTCTACAGTTTACTCACTGCAAAGTCTACTTCAATTATTTTATTCCACTTTATCCTTATTTGTTACTTTTTTTTTCTCTTGACTTGATTATTTATAATTCTACAGATATAGACATATATATATATATATATATAGATAGTACTTTTTTTATATCTATTTCTATTATAATTTATTCCTTGTGTTTTTAACTGTGAATTTGCACTGTCCATGGAGCGGACCTGTTTACATTTCACTGCCGGTTGTATATTCTGTATATAACTGTGTATGTGACAAATAAAACTCTTGAATCTTGAATCTTGAATCTTGAATCTGAGTCTCTCAGTTTTGGCCATCAGGCTTCGGAAGCGCTTACCAGATGGCAGCAGCGTGAAATGAGGGTTTGCAGGGTGATTAGAGCCCTTGATGATTTTAGTAGCTCTGCCTTTACAGTGTTTGGTGTAGACGTCCTGCAGAGATGGGAGAGCTCGGGAGATATGCTCGGATAAGCGCACGACTCTTTGCAGGGCTTTGCAGTCATGACTGATGCTGTTCCCATACCACGCTGTGATGCACTGAGTTAATACACTTTCTTTCGCCCCTAAATAGAACGTTTTCAGGATAGCTGGTGAAACCCTGAATTTCCTCAGCTGGCACAGGTGGTACAGTCTTTGCCTGGCTTTTTTCACCTGTGTCTGAATGTGTGCAGTCCAGGTCAGGTCCTCTGAGATGTTTACACCCAGGTACTTGAAGCTGCTCACTCTCTCCACTGGTGACCCGCTGATCATGAGAGGGGAGTATGTCCGTTGCTGTCTCTTCCTGAATTCCACAATAATTTCTTTGGTCTTGCCAACATTCAGAGAGAGACAATTGTCCTGGCACCATGATGTTAGATGCTCCACCTCGTCCAAGTATGCCGTCTCATTGTTGTTGGAAATGAGGCCCAGGACAACAGTATCATCAGCAAATTTGATGATAGAGGTGGAGCTGTGTGTGGACAAACAGTCATGTGTGCAGAGAGAGTAGAGCAGGGGACTCAGGACACAGGCCTGTGGAGCTCCCAAACTCAGGGTGATGGAGGTGGAGGTGGACTGGCCTACTCTCACCACCTGAGGCCTGCCAGTGAGGAAGTCCTCAATCCAGTGGCAGAGAGAAGAATTCAGGCCGAGATCCAGGAGTTTGGCGGTTAGCTTAATGGGAACTATGGTGTTAAAGGCTTTTTCTGTATGCGATCATGCTCTCTTTCCATGAATTACGAAAAATCTCTAATTTTGTTTTCTTCCAGCTGCGCTCCATTTTTCTGGCTACTGTTTTAAGGGCCCGGGTGTGCTCATTGTACCACGGCGTTGGACTATTTTCTTTAATCTTCTTTAAGGGCCGGGGAGCAACTGTGTCTAAAGTGCTGGAAAAAAGAGAGTCAATAGTTTCTGTTGCAAAATCGAGTTCCTCTAGGCTATCTGGGATGCTGAGGAGATGAAACTGATGAGGAAGATTATTTAAAAAGCAATTTTTAGTGGCGGCAGTGATAGTTCTGCCATATTTGAAGCGAGGGGCGGCTTTGCAGCCTTAGCTAAATTAAGTATACATGATACTAGGTAATGATCTGAGATGTCGTCGCTCTGCTGCAGAATTTCAACGGTATCAACATTTATTCCATGTGACAATATTAGGTCTAACGTATGATTAAGGCGATGAGTGGGTCCTGACACATGTTGCCTTACTCCAATAGAGTTTAGAATGTCTCTAAATGCTAATCCCAATGCGTCTTTTTCATTATCTACATGGATATTAAAATCACCAACAATTAGTACTTTATCTGCAGCCAGTACTAACTCGGATAGAAAGTCAGCAAATTCTTTGATAAAGTCTGTATTGTGCCCTGGTGGCCTGTATACAGTAACCAACACAAATGTCAAAGCGGGATTTATCAATTACACTACATAATGCTACATAAAGCACCAAAACTTCAAAAGAATTATATTTGAAACTAGACTTCTGAGTAATACTGAAGATATTATTATAAATTACAGCAACCCCTCCCCCTTTACCTTTCAGACGCGGCTCGTGTTTATAACAATAATCTTGGGGGGTGGACTCATTTAAAGTAATGTAGTCGTCAGGTTTTAGCCAGGTTTCTGTCAAACACAGCAAATCTAGATTATTATCTGTAATTATATCATTAACAATAAGTGCCTTTGGGGAAAGGGATCGAATATTCAGCAACCCAAGCTTTATCATTTGATCATCTGTATTATATCTGTTGTTTATTCGTTTGACATCAATTAAGTTTTTACTGTTGAATGGTCTTGATGTTTTTTTGTATTTACTAATTCGGGGAACAGACACAGTCTCTATGTGATAATATCTAGGTGAAAGAGTCTCTATGTGTTGGGATTTATCTGACTTCTGTAACGGGAGACAGCTAGCAGACGTTCGGGTAAGCCAGTCCGTCTGCTTCCTGACCTGGGCCCCAGTTAGTCAAGGTTTAGCTTTAAGACTATATGCCAAATTACTAGAGAGAAGAGCAGCACCACTCCAAGAAGGATGGATGCCGTCCCTCTTCAACAGGTCAGGTCTGCCCCAAAAGCTTTTCCAATTGTCTATGAACCCTATGTTATTTTGCGGACACCACTTAGACGACCAGCCATTGAGTGATGATAGTCTGCTAAGTATCTCATCACTCCTTTTAACAGGGAGCGGACCAGAACAAAAAACTGCATCTGCCATCGTACTTGCAAAAGCCTCTGGCTTTTGGCTTGCTCAGTTGGGGACACCTAAATTTCTTCTATATTACCGATCTGCCCGCATTGACGCTATATGATACTTGAAATTAGCTGGATAACATCACCGTTTCACCAGAACGGCTGTACAAATTCTGTTGCATTATTTTACTTTTAACAATGTGAAGCTGCTTTGAAACAATTGGACTTGTTAAAAGCGCTATATAAATAAAGGTGATTTGAAAGGCTGAGCTATAGTCAATAAATAGCAGCCTTACGTAGTTCCCACTTTTGCTGTCGATGTGAGTGAGGGAGGAGTGGAGGACATGAGAGATGGCATCTTCAGTCGATCTATTGGGACGATAGGCAAACTGAAGAGGGTCCAAAGTGTCAGGAATGAAGGCGCAAATGGTGTTTTTAATGAGTCTCTCAAAGACCTTCATGACTATAGACGTGAGAGCCACTGGACGATAGTCATTTAGGCAAGAGGGTTTACTGTTCTTAGGGACAGGGATGATAGTGGATTTTTTGAAGGAGGTGGGGACCACAGATGTAGCGAGGGACTCATTAAAGATAGATGTAAACAACCCAGCGAGCTGATCAGCACAGGACCGCAGAACACGACCTGAAACACCATCCGGCCCGGCAGCTTTCCTGACGTCCACACGCTTGAGTGCCCTCCGAACTTCATCCTCCGAGACAGAGATCACGTGGTTGTTGCTGCTCTGAGTAATTCCCTCTGACGTGTCACTTGGCGGAGTGTTCCTTTCTTGTTGATCATGAAACACACTCCACCGCCTTTGGATTTACCAGCCTCGGCTGTTCTGTCCAGCCGAAAAACAGAGAAGTTCTCAGACGGCGTCACAGCTGTGTCCGGGACCGCGGGCGTGAGCCATGTTTCGGACAAACAATAGATGTTATAGTCTCTCTTGTCCCGTTGAAAACTTATCCTGGCTTTAAGATCGTCCATCTTATTCTCCAAGGATTGGACATTTGCGAGCAGAATGCTCGGGAGAGGAGGGCTGAATGCCCTTTTTCTCAGTCTGTTGCAGATCCCCGCGCGTTTCCCACAGTGTTTCTTGATTCTTCGCCTTCGACTCGTCTGGCCATTGTTCAACTCGGCGTTCCGAAGAATCTCAGATGGCCACAGAGTATCGGTGAAAGTGTCCTGAAACAGTCCAGTGTAGAGGTAACCAATGTCCAAAAGAGTTTTGCTGTCATAGCAGATCAATGCAGATGATACATTTGTAAAAATTGAGAGCAAAAGAAAGTAAAATAGTAAATAAAAGCACAGTCTTCGCGGAGCGACCTGAATGGCGACCGAACACGGCGGCGCCATCTTGGTTTAAGTGCATCCATCCATCATAAAAGTGCATCTATCATCATAAAAGTGCATCCATCCATCATAAAAGTGCATCTATCCATTATGAAAGTGCATCCGTCCATCATAAAAGTGCTCCACACAGCTGCGGGGGTTAATAAAGGCCTTCTGAAGTGAATTAATGGGTTTGTGTAAGAGAAATATCCATCTTTAAGACTAAATTAAAAATATCTAGCTTCTGGCGGATCGTCTTCTGTATTCAACTTACACAGAAAATGTAGCGCCTCTCACAGTTCAAAATGCTTACACTACACCCAAGATCATCGTCACTCCAGTTACACTTTCTGTGTAAGCTGAATACAAATTTTGGGCCCCATTCACTGCCATTATAAAACTTGGAAGAGACAGGACATTTTTTAATTTAACTCTGATTGTATTCGTATGTCATATACATGTCATATAGATATACACTTAGGATGACTTGAGGGAGAGTAAATCATGGGGTCATTTTCATTTTGGGTGAACTAACCCTTTAATGAACGTCACTACAAAACACCTTGTTTCTGCAATTGAGCAAACATTTTTTATTCCATAAAATTTAGTTTTTATGTGTGTACAACTGTTCAGAACTGCGCTAGCTAACCATATGCTGATTAGCATCTTTGAGCTAGGCCTAAAATTATCTAAAATTGTCACAGCCAAAACTTTTCCACATTTCTGTCGTGACAAAAGGGAACACATAATCGTTTATTTGGGAGAAATAAACAGAATTTTAGTACCGTTATGCAAATCATTAGTATTTTAGTATGAGAGTTAAAATTCTGTGATGTGAATAGGGTGGCCATTTCCATAACACCAAAAAGGAGGACACTTTGCAGCATTTAGTGAGGCAAAAATAATTGCATAGGACTCAACTACAACTACAATACAATTTTGTCCATAATATCGATGCTATCATGATACAGTGATTCTGAAATAGCCTACTCTAGTCATTGCCAGACAATTTGATCTACGATATATATCTTGATGTAGACGTATGTGTAACAGAAGAGGCAAGAGGTCATTGTGATGTCTTTCAAAAACTGACCACTGAGATGGCAAAGTGCACAGTGCCTGAAAACATAACATTTCTGGACTTCTGGAGGCTTAAGATCCGGACTGTCCGGCCAAAATCCAGACGTATGGCCACCCTAGATGTGAAGTGTCGCAACCAAAACACAACTGTCACATTAATGTGTTCTGAACATGAATTTTAATGAAATGTTATGGAAAAAAAACAGTTAAACATGAAAATATTACGCAATCATGTAAGACATTCCTCCTTATATAAAACCTTTTTTGCATTAAATAAGTCGAGAACCCTAGAGCTCCATATGGAAGTCCACGTGAATCCTCTCCGACAGGACAACATGATACTACACAAAGCAAAGTTTCTCTAAAATCTGACAAAACCCCACTGTGTGTCTGCAAGCGGAGAAGGCTTCAGTGATAACAGGTCTGATTCATGCGCTCCCATAAAACGATACAGAATTAACGAGAAAACCAACTGAACTGAAGCGGAAATGAGCTCGTCTAGAGAGGCTCCCGGTCCTGCTAATTGGAAGATCATTTTCATAAAAGCTTTGGAAGGGCTGACAGTGTCGGTCCTTCACTCTCTCCCTCCGCAGATGAACCGGCACAGACTTTGCAGAAACTCAGAAGTCCACAGGTGTAATCGACTCGTTTTCCAGCCGTGTTTGTCCCCCTAATTAGCCGTTCCCCCTTGAGCTGTAACAAGGGCCCTAACGAGAGTGTTTTCTGCAGTAATAACGGCTGCGGATACCTGCAGGGTGAGAGCGCGCTGCTGTTTCTCATCCTGTCAGGCAAACTGTGGAGCGCTGGGGCTTAATGATCCTGAAAACAAGACTGGGGGTGAAGCGCGCCAGCCGTCCCGCCACTGCCTGTATGCGCACTTAATCTAGGCAGTTCAGTGTTCGTGCCGATTTCCCCCTGTGCAAACGGGAAACAGCCACACCATCAGTGATGAAACACTTGGTAGCGCTGGTCTTGATTAGACGAGTATCAGAGCGAGATTCGACCAGCTGACAGCACTATTACCCGTAATACAGCTTCATGGGACAATAACGTTCATAATGCCAAATTCATCAGTTATGATACTAATTCAATTCAGATGTAAAGCAGAAGACAATAGTGTCATTTGTTCAGATCAATCTGATACTGTGAATAGTGCTAAATGTAAACGCTAATGCTCAAAATAATGAATTGGTTTGAGTAGAGCCAGCTCAAATTAAACTAATTAGTTCAAACAAATGAATTTTTACTTTTGAGTTTTTTAAAACTCACACATTGAGTAATCTGAGCTTTTCCATTGTTCTGAGTTTTATGAAATTATTTTAATTTAGACAAACTTAATTTAACCAAAACTGGGCTGGGATTTCTATTTCCCAGCATGCTTTGCCATGACACTCAAAGGGACAGTAAATGCTAAAATTAAGTGTTATGTTTTTTGTCCAAGATTAATGTTAAGTTGGAGATTTAGTAGTGTTTAATGTTTTGCTATGCTAGTTTAGAAGAGCTTCTGTTATGTTGGTGTTTGTAGGGTTATTATCATGTGACAAGTGGAGCATGAGCTTAGTTGGAGTACAGATTTATGTTAAATGCTGCATATTGCTGTTCTCATTCAGCAAGTGCTATGCTATGCTAATGCTATCAAAGCATTGTGTCACCAATTAGCAAGGTGGCATTTTGTGGCAAGGTGGAGGAGTGAGAGACGTAGGAGGAGCCTGGACTTTACGTTGTGTGTTATGTTTTATTATGTGTGTGTGGCAGTCGTCCGTGAGGGGCTGCTCACATTAGTTTGTTTTGAATTAAAGTCTTTTAAACGTTCACTGGTTCCCGCCTCCTTCTTCCCTGAAGAAAGAACAGTATTACACATTGAATTAGCTAGTTAAAGCTAGCCAAGTTTCCACTACTAAAAAAAAAAATTGAGATCACATGATAGGGGAGAGCGAGGCACAACCTAACGCTTTTTGACTTTCTCAGTTTGTGTAAATCCTTTTGGGGTTCAGAGCATTTATTTTTTCCCACATTAACTGTACACACGTCTAGTACAAATATGTGGTTGTGTTTCATTAATGCGGTGTATACTTTTTTCTTGATTTACCCCAAAAGAATGGAAGTGTGACAACATGCCCCATAGGTGGAGTATATTATAACATGACCAACTAGACAAACTAAAATATTTAGTCAATAAAATACAAATATTATCTTTTCCAAATAAAAATAATGGCTTTTATCATTAAAAATAAACAAATTTTGGAGTTTGACAAACCCACTGCAAAACACAGCTATATGGCATAGTTAGAAACATAATTAAAGGGACAGTTCAGCCAAAAATGAAAACGACCCCATGATTTACTCCGAGTCATCCAAGGTGCGTATGACATTCTTCTTTCAGAGTTATATTAAATAATGCCCTGGCTCTTCCCAGCTTTATAATGGCAGTGACGTGGGTCATTTATGAAGTCCAAGTCATCTTGTTTTCTAAAATTCATAAAAGTATAGAATATAATAGTGCAGTTCTAATAGGGGCTCATTGTGACGCAGTGTTGAACACATCCCATCTGCTCCGCTGGGATTAACCCCGGCTCGTGTCTTCTGCTGCCAGATCAGCATTAAAGAACATCCCAACTGTTAAATAACAGATAGAAGATTACAATAATATCACATTTGTCTTATTTTAAATAAACACAAAAACTGAGATGTAGAACTGAGAAATTTACTTTTGCTATGGTTAAATAAGTGTTCAGTGATATCTTCCAAAGATTTATTAATTTCAGTGCAATTTACTTTTCTCTAAATAATGTTGATATGGCAACGAGCAAACTAACGGATCGCTGAGGGAAGAGGCTGAGAGTGAATCCACTTACATGCATGTTTTTAATTACAACACTCCACCTGAAGTTACAGGGACATCAGATCCAGAACACCAACACGAGCCATAACAGAGAACAGCACACATCAACCGCAAACCCATCAGAAACATCCAGATACCTACATTTAACAACTAGCAAACCATGATGGGAACCAAGACCTTAAATACACAGAACAATGAGTAGATGATTGACTGCAGGTGTGTTCAATGAAGGTAACCATAACAACAGATATGACAGAGGAGAGACAGAAACCAAACAGGAAGAGAACATGGAAACAATGAAAACAGAGAAGGCACTTCAACACAAAAGTCCATACAAAACAAAAGACACAGAACTGGGATGGTGACATAAGTTTGGTCATTCCCCGCGTTAGGTTTACGCTCCCCTACGTTTAATTTAAATGTATGAAAGCTTACTCAAATATTTCAAGTTCAGAGCAATTAACTGTATGATTACAAAATAAAAATATGCAGGTGCTGCTTACTTAAACTTTACATTTCATGATTCATGTTTTTATGCTCTACAAACCTAAAGACTTGGTTTTCTGTGATATTGTGATCACTGTTTTTGGTTTTGTACACTGTAAACCTGAATAAGTTGGCAAAACGAAAAAAAGGCAATCACTTACATACATTTTTTTAAGTTAAGAAATTTAAAGTTTAAGTAAGCAGAACTTGCAGATTTAAATTTTGTTCTCATACATTTTAATTGCTCTTAACTTCAAATATTTGTGTAAGCTAATTTATACTTTAAGTTAAAATTATCAAATATTTTTAGTAGTGGAAACTTGGCTAGCTTTAACTAGCTAATTCAATAAATGTCACCTTGCTAATTGGTGACACAATGCTTTGATAGCATTAGCATAGCATATCACTTGCTGAATGAGGACAGAAATATAAAACATTTAACATAAATTTCTTCTCAAACTAAGCTCACACTCTCAAAAAAAAAGAACAAATACAAAAATGTACCTTTTAGAGTACAAGTGGCCGTCACTTGGGTGGAACCCTTAAAGCAAGCCGACGCCGACCAACTAGTGGTGACGAAAGCAGACTGCGGAGTCGGCTCACGTCGACAGCGCCTGGGTCCAAAGTTGCCCTGACACACCAAGCCGACGCTCGACATCCGATGGCCAAGTAGCACATCCGTTCTGCGTCTGCGTAAGAGGAAATACCTTTCCGTACCAGCTGGTGGCAGTAGTCTTATTTCATTATAACTGACCGACGAGCGCCGATGCTGATTCAACATGTCGAATCGGCCAAAAAAGAGCAGACGAGGACCAAATTCAACTGACGATGCGGAACACACTGAGAAAACTTAGTTGGCTGACGCACAAAAACTGCCCGACGGCCGACCGTCAGCTTGGTGTGTTAAGGGTATATGTTTTTGCCTCTAAGTCAGGGGTAGGCAAGTTCGGTCCGAGAGAGCTGATGTCCTGCAGAGTTTAGCTCCAACCCTACTAAGCCACCACAGTATAAAACTCAAGGCTCCCAGAATGCATTGCAGCATTAAGTATGTCACCATTATTGAGATTCATCTGCTGATTCTTGATATCTGTGTGCATCTAAACTTCTCCCCCCAGAATGTATTTAAAAATCAGAATTTGGATGTCTGATCTGTGGCAAGATAGTATTGTTGGTAAATATGATTTATTAATAGTTTTAGTCAGTGATGAGTTTGGTAAAAAAATATATATATATATATATATTTGTTTATGGCTTCTTTTGATTTGAACAGATTATGTGTTTTATTAACACTGTAACACAAACACAAAACGTCAAGAGTCAAACTGTCTAACTAAAGGAAACACTGATCACCATAATGGTCAATAAACCTGTTCATTCAACATCTAAACCTGTTCATTCTCAAGAAGAGCTTCTGTAGATGTCTTTCAGGGTTGGAGCCAAACTCTGCAGGACAGCGGCTCACTAGGACCGAACTTGCCTACCCCTCTCTAAGTAGAAGAAAACAATGGTGTATTTTCCGTTTAAAAAAAATATTTTTTCCGTTATTTGTGAGAAAACGCTTCCCTGCCAAACACAGAATTTTCAGGGTTTTCATGTTTTCCCTACTATACGCTAGGGGGCGCTATTACACATCTCCTGAACGAGTGCAGAATCTCCTGATCAAAACACAGACGAGGAAGATGCAGAAACAAGCAGTCTCATGTAAGCAGATGCATATGTAAAATAAAGCGATCATCAACATTAGACATCATATAAATCAAAACTATCTGATGTTACTGAATTGAGATGTGGACCCAGGACGAGCTACAGGACTGTGCAAGCATTAGAGGTGTTGATGGACTCCATCTGTGTTTGATCATCGCTCTGAATCCCATCCGGATGTAGTCTTTGACACAAACTTGATTTTCTCAGCTTTTTGTTCAATGTTGCTTTTTTTAATTAAACTTACCCATATTTAATTGTTAATAAAAAAGGAATGCATGAAGCTAGAATAAAATGTTTGAATAGAAGGGTCTGTTCTTTATTTTGATATATTGCATGCTCAGATATTCATACAAAAAAAATTCTATGGGCCATTACATTTTTGTGAAAATGATGAAAAACCCTGGCGGTGACTGGCAACTTTTTTTTAAAACGCTGGCGGGGAAAGAGTTAAAGGTACAGTTATATGTTTTGTTCCCCAAGGAACAAAATTGTACCTCTACTGTACCTTTTTTTCTGAGAGTGCATGCTCCACTCGTCACATGATGGAAACCCAACAAACACCAACATAACAGAAGCTCTTCTAAACTAGCATAGCAAAACATTAAACACTACTAAATCTCCACCTTAACATTAATCTTGCACAAAACACAATATAACACGTAATGTTAGCATTTACTGTCCTTTTGAGTGGCAAAGCATGCTGGGAAATAGAAATCCCAGCCCAGTTTCGGTCAAATTTAAGTTTGTCTAAATTAAAAGAAATAATTTCATAAAACTCAGAACAATGGAACAGCTCAGATTACTCAAAATGTGTGAGTTTTGAGAACTCAAAAGAAAAGAAAGTTCCAAATACTCATAAAAGTTAATCTGTTTGAACTAATTTGTTTAATTTGAGTTGGCTCGACTCAAACCAATTCATTATTTTGAGCGTTAAGGTTTACAGTGTAAAATGATTTGTCCATATGAGTTGAAATTTATAGAAAATCAGGAATATTTTGAAGCATATGCCACTGTTTTCCTGCTAACGTCTTTATGAATGTATAGCCGCCATTGCTACATTATCTTATTGACATTACAGTATTGTCATTTGCTAAAATTGTACATTAAAATTGATCAGTGTAATAATGAAAAATATAAACTATAACATTTTGGTTACACTTTATTTTAAGGTGTCACTGTTACAGTGTAATTATATATTTAAGTACTGAGTAATATTAATTAACTACATCTACTTACTATACACTCTAAAAAATGCTAGGTTAAAAACAAACCAAGTTAGGTTGAAAATGGACTAACCCAGTAAATGGGTTGTTTTAACCCAACGGTTGGGTTAAATGTTTGCTTAAAACAACCCAATTGCTTGACCAACCAACTTGGGTTGTTTTTAACCCAGCATTTTTTAGAGTGTAGGGTTAGGAGTTAGTTGCATATAATTACTATAGTTATTACTAGAGTAACTGCATGTGTAACCAGGATGCTGTAAAATTAAGTGTCTCCATAAAGTGTTTTATTGCGTAATCCATGAAATAAAACTATTTTCTCACTCAGAATATCCTGCAGATGTACTTATTTCTGTGAGTCAAATACATGAACAATGGCAAGTAAAAAATCGCAACGATTCCCCCCCAATCAGTGCAGCAGAAATGAAAAGATCCTCATGGCTGAGGCTGGTCTAGCTGTGATGTGCATCATGGGAATATGGCGGCGAGGACAGAGAGAAGGATGGACGGATAGAGGAGGAGGAAGGAGTCGCAGATGTGGCGTGGAGCCTGAGGCGTGAGGCGGATCGAGTCTGATGAAGACTGCCACTGAGAGAAGAATATCTGTCTGTCCCCTGACGCGGACCGTCCCGGACGATAACTATCTGAACAAAAGCTACGATGGCGTAAACCGCTGATGAGTTCAACTATGAGCACTGCACTGCAAAGATCCTCTTCCTCAGTGTTTCTGTCTAAACATTTTTAAATCAAGACACATTTACTGGAGAAGCAAAATGACTGAAGATATTATTCTGACTCCATTGGCAGATATTTGGGTTACACTTTATTTTAAGGTGTCATTGTTACAGTGTAATTATATATTTAAGTATGGTAAGTACGTGTAACATATGTAACAAGGACACTTTAAAATAAAGTCTTACAGATATTTGTTCTTGTTTTAAGCACAAACTCACTTCATTTTGACATTAATTTTACAATTCTTAATATATTCAGTCATTTTGCTTCTCCAGTAAATGTATCTTGATTGTTAAGTATGTTTAGATATTTGTGCTGGAAAATTATTATTATTATTTTATTTTATTTATTTTTTTGCAGTTCCACAGTTTTTGAAGACAGTGGATTGGATTTTAGCAGGTTAGTGTCAGAGGGAATAACTGGCATGACTTGTATATGACATCTGACATATTATTGGGATTTTTCTTTCGGGAATCAGCCTCGAATGAAGGGTTAGAGATATTGGCTAAGACGTTGAAGCATCACGGGAATCACAACACAAATGTGCTTAACATTTCTACAGACGAAAAGCCTCTGAAATGCCTCGACACCAACATCAAACTAATTTCTGAAGACAAGACACGCATTATTGGCTGTTATCAGATACGAACACAAAAAGTGAGTGCTAACTACCCGCCATCTGGCTCCCACCCAAGCCAGCGGTCGCAGAAGAGAACAACAGCGCTCGTTTGGATCGTTTATCATGTGCTTCCATGAGACCTGCTCATTAAGATTCCTAACAGCCCTGGTGAACATTCACATACAGGGTTCACACACAACATCGTCCCAATGAAAGAAGCGAGATTGAGTAGGAGTAGCGCTCGCTCTGAGCTATGGTAATGGAAGAGCAGCGGTTCGGCTGAACTCAAGGCAGCAGATGTCTTGTGCGGAGGCTCTTTGTTGCCAGATCAGCGGGAACCTGCACTTCTGTTGGCGCTGCTCACACTGCATTCATTTGCCTGCCAGCTGCGAATTCAGCAGCAACTTTTCATCTCATCTGTCGGCACAGACACCAGCGCAAAGTTTTCACAATTAGCAAGATCCTCAGCAACAACTACGAAACAAAGTTTGCCTCTCAAGAAGGAGCATAAGAGCTTTATCATGGACAACAGGTCATTCTGTCATAATTTATTAATTTTGAAGAACGTATTGGCTAGTCTTGTTCCATGCAATTACAATAAATAGACTTTTAAGCATCAAAAAGTTGCACAAAAGATGCATTAAATGTGTTAACCGATGTTGATATTTCAAATCATCAAAACAAACACGCCCCTACCCCAAAAGGGTCTCACCCCTAATTTAATAGCTCCGCCCCACACGTACGCAACCCAGGCAACGACTGCCGGAATCTGCTGTGCCAGCCGGCCGAGGGTATGACGTCATCAATACATGAAAGCAGTGTGTGTTACTTTGGTAATCCAGGTCGAATGTTCAGTGAAAAAGTCATCCCTTCCAACTCGAGAGCACGACAGTCCAACTAACGAACATATTACAATTATGACAAGATTAGAGGGTTATATCGATCACTAAAAGAGGAAACAAACATATATTAGGAGTTTATTATCTTACTTTTCGGACACACTTTGGGAGCTCACACTTGAAACAGACGGTGGTTTATAGGAGGTGGAAATGAACGTGTCTTTATCATCGCTGAAGTGAACGACGATACGATCACAAATGGACAAACAAGCGAACATGACACACGAGCATATTCAAGCAAAAGCCAGCATATATTAGTTCTGTGAAACAAAACAAAACCAATGTTACTCGCCTATCGAGAAGAAATAAAGCAACCTCGCCGTCCGATTACAGGCCTTAGCACTCCTCGAGGTCTCTCCAGCACTGGAAAGCTGATACTTCTTGCCTGATTGTAAGCCTTCTTTTGTTCCATAGACATTTTTTCACATTCGTTTTTTATCTGCCATCTCTCGTCGCTCGGCTAATGTTCGTCTTTTGAATAATGACGTGCACTGAGCGCTCTCTTCTCACCATCATTAGTAGACACGCCCCTTACTGCTGATTGGCTATCAGTTTGTTTTGGTACTCGGCCCTAAAGCAGTTTTGAAAAATTGCTTACCCCACCTTTAAAGGGTTAATTGAAAATGAAAGTTACGTCATTAATGACTCACCCTCATGTCGTTCCACATCCGTAAGCTCTCCGTTCATCTTCGGAACACAGTTTAAGATATTTTAGCTTTAGTCCGAGAGCTTTCTGTCCCTCCATTGAAAATGTATGTACGGTATACTGTCCATGTCCAGAAAGGTAATAAAAACATCATCAAAGTAGTCCATGCGACATCAGTGGGTTAGTTAGAATTTTTTGAAGCATCGAAAATACATTTTGGTCCAAAAATGACAAAAACTACGACTTTATTCAGCACTTATTCAGTCTTCTCTTCCGGGTCTCTTGTCAATCCGCGTTCACGACTCCGCAGTGACGCTTCTGACGTGTTATCTGGTGCGCCCGAGCTTCGTTTACAGTCCGTGTATTCGGGTTCAAATAAATATGGCTGAGCAAAAAAATGCAAGTCTTCCTCTGTGTCGAAATCCTTAGACATGTTTGCGAAGGTTGTTTTGTCTCCCTCAGACTGTAAACGAAGCTTGGCCGCACCAGATAATAATATCTTAAACTGTGTTTCCGAAGATGAACGGAGATCTTACGGGTGTGGAACAACATGAGGGTGAGTCATTAATGACATCATTTTCATTTTTGGGTGAACTAACCCTTTAAGTCCTGCACTATATAGGTTGTTTGCACGTGACGTCACCGCTGAGGTGCTAAATGCAGATGGAGGGCAGGATTTTCTACATAGGAATCACTAACACAAACTCAAAATGCCTATGTTTGTGTGGTTTATTGTTGCTCAAACCAATCAAACCGAGAAACCACAAAGAGATTTTATTGTTTACGTAAGTTTTATCACTTTACTTTAAAACGTTGTCGCCTTTAATGGCGTTTTGCGTCTGCTGATACTCAATACGGATACCTTTGTTTTTGACTTGGTTAAATATTCACATTCTTCTTGGTATCGATTGCAGGGAAGAAAATGTATTTTATTGCACTGCATGTTCATTTGATGTTTTCACTGACGTTTTGAAGATTTCGGTTCACAATGTTGATCCGGTTACCGTGAAACAGTGTCACGCGCTGGGCACTCGCCGCTGCTTCAGCCTTCATTATATGATGGTTTAATCAGTGACATTATTACTGGATTTGCTATCCGGCGTCTTCCCGTCACCTCCTCAACTTGTGTTTTCACACGTAGAAAAGCAGGAATGCGTATTACATTGTCCAGTTTTCTCCCTGAACAATGATGTGAGTTCCTATGGCAATTCTCGATGCAGCATGAATGATCTACAATGGTGACATTTTTCACAATTACGACAGAACATCAAAACCTAAACTCACTAGCAGAAAGGCAGCGTGATACAAACAGACCAGAACTCCACACGCCATGACGGCAGCTTCACACTCTCTATCTCGACCGTCTAGATGGCAGGCAAGTCTTCCAATTCAGTGGAAAAACGCTCCTCTTCATAACATAAGGATCACATCCCACATATGTTGTGACTTTCTGTTTATAACTTTATAATCCAGCACATTACGGACTTTCCTCCATCTCGTCCATTCGGTTTTTCACTTCCTGTCCTCCATCTGAATTCCACGTGTCATCAGAACCACGTGATTGCAAACAAGCTATTTCTAAGCTGAATCCAAATCGCCCCCTAAACCCTCATTCACTACTCCCTACTTTAGTCCACTAACACAGTTCACTTGAAGGAGTGAATGAAAACGAGTGCGTGAAGTCGGACAGCCGTTGTGTGTACATCAGCTGTACACTCGTTATCGCGGTGCAATGTGGGATTGAATGAGTGCACTCAGTAACGTCCACTATGGTTTTGGACACCACTACAAATAAATAATGCCCTATTGAGGGTATAGGGGGGCGATTTCAGATTCAGCCCAAGTGTCTGCAATTCGAACCGAATCTTTTGGATGGTTTTCATGAACTGGATCAAGGACAAATAATTAATCTCTATAATCACAGCTCTCATGTTCATACACAATGGGCCTCATTCATGAAACATGAGCAGAACAATTGTTGTGTACATCGTTCATAAAGCTGTTCTGACGTAAATTTTCAGATTTTCAAAACATTAGTTGGTACGAAACATATGTATACTTGCTCCCTACCACGCCTAAATGGTGCGTAAAACTTTTGACCGTTCTGTGTTCTAATTTAGGCAGACTGATGACATTGCATTTTGATGCACTATGTACCATAATAACACTTCTTATTGAAACTGTTCAACTTGCGCTCTCGTCTCGTATCTAGCGTGACCTTTCTGACGTGATTACGTAATCTATGTCGCGCCGCAGAGCAGCGCAAGATGAGAAATTGAGGTTAAAAACTATACATAAATGTTTATTTGTGTTGAAAATGTCCGATGGTTTGTCTAGATCAGACCCTATTCCTCGTCTGGGATCGTGCAGAGCCTCTGAAGCCCTTCCTCTGAAACTGCATTGATTTGGACCTTCAACCGTTAGTCCCCATTGAAGTCCATTATGTGCAGAAAAATCCTGGAATGTTTTCCTCAAAAAACTTCATTTCTTTTCGCCTGAAGAAAGAAAGACATGAACATCTTGGATGAGATGGGGGTGAGGAAAATATCAGGACATTTTCATTTTGAATTGAACTAATCCTTTAAACAGGTGCGGTCACATTTGCCTTTGTTCATCGAATCTTCAGTGGACAAATTCGGTAACTATAATAGGAATCCATGCGATCCTGCATCTCACGTAAGGACGAAAGATTCCCGGGTTCATAACGGACTCACGTTGGTCATGTGGACTCGACGCGTCGACCAACCGAAAGCTGGGTTGAGAGTGATTGGCGCTTCATAAATCACTACACTATCCTGACAACAGTTAATGGACCATTTCGCCTAAATGTCCCAAATGCGATGCACCTTTACTCGTTCTCATGGTGAGAACTCGTGGGTCATCCAGGAATGACAAAACAAATATTTCTCTTTATAATCAGGCGCTAACTGAACCACCTGTGGAAAACTACAACTTAGCTCTCATCACTTTAAGGTAATATTTTAGCTCAAATAGATTGTTTTTTAAATATAAATGTGTTATTAGTGTTATCCAGAAGGACACATGATATTGCTCAAACCTCAAAATATCAACATTAAGAGACGCTCGCTGGCCTTTGCACATGTTTAGTTTTGGGGCTCCTCCTTCTTTTTAATGCAATATTATGTCACATGACATACCAAAGTGCATTATGAATGACATTAGAGAAATCACAATTTGGAGACAAAAGTCTTTCTGTCATAAATAATCTCAGTATTATCATTGAAAACATCAATAGTTATGCCCAAGTAGATTTTAAATACTTTTATTTCTTTTGTCGTCTTTTTGTATTCAGAATTTACCCAGAATGACATTTTGGGACTTTTAAGCGCAATAGTTAAAGAAGAATTATTTATAATGAATACTCACAGATGTAGTGTGCATTTAAAAATCGATATATTTGTTCGATGAATATGCTTTGGACAGCAGAATTGACACGCACGTCACTGACCCTTGAACACTTTGGAGGCAAATTCTGAACAGATTAAAATTAGGCTTTTATTGGCGTCTATGCTTGATTCTCCTCACGGCTGTGGAAATAACGGTCCATTAACTAATAATATAATGCATGTTATATGGCTAGCTTTATCAGCCAAGGCTTGCTTCAGTCTCGCTCATTATGAAGGCATTGATCTCTGCTTTGGAAAACATGTACCATGTAAAGCACAACTGAAAACTGAAATGCATTTGCCCTTGTATTATTCATTTATAGAGGGGTTGTGTTTTGCTGCTTCTCATCATTGTGCAATTAACCAAAATCAGACAAGCATGTGTTTAAATGGCAAACCCAAAACTAGGGTGACGTCTCCAAAGCGAGGCTCACTGGAAACATCCTTGCATCGTTGCAGAACAGAGCATATTCCTTCCTTCATACGGTGTCACTTTGACATGCGTGCAGTAATGAGAACATTGTATTTGCAACGCTCGGGATTGATAAAAAGTTTGTGATTAAAGCGAGGGCCGCTGAGTTCGACTCGGAGGCATGTCGAGGGAGTGTTTTACGGCTGTGGGCCTGTTGAAACGCTGCCCTGTGAATAATGTCCATCAGAGAGGATCTCGGGCCCTCGCTGGGATTTTCCCGGGTGGTAATACATAAGCTGGGGACAATAAATGATTCATAATGTATAGTTTTAGCTCAGTAATTTCAGCTGTTGTACAAGGAAGGGTATTAAAGCAATTCCACACTATGGGCTCCATACATGACAGCAGCTATTGTGTCCTGTCTCTGAGGAGAGCCGCCCTCGCTTATACATATTCACACAACGTCTCTATAAGAAACACTGTCATGCCACAGGAAATCATGCCTTTCCCATGTCTTACACCTTCAACGACGAGTATAGAAGGATTAATACTGCTAATAATACTTACACTATCTGTTTACAGACCAGGGTTCAGACTGGACTCAGGCTATGTCTACATTAATCCAAATACATTTGAAAACACCGTCCAGAATGGAGATCATCTCATTTACTCAGATATGACACTGTAGAGAAACAGGTGATTTACCCCATTAGACCACGTCTCTTTACTGTGTTTGTACATTTACATGCATTTATATTTAATGGTCTTGTATTTGTATTTTATTTTTTGGGGCTCTGTTTTCTCTTTTAACATGCCTTGCAGCTCATCATGTGTTTTATCATCTAAAACTTTTTCCAAATGTAAAGATTCTTGGAGGCCAAATAGGATTTTTCCACTGGCTTTTGGATTATTATAGAAAATAAGCTGCTCTGTGAGCAACAAAAGTTGATGATTGTTACACGTGGTGTTCATCATGATAATCTTCACACATTTTGAAGCCTATCGGCCGTGGGGTATAAACATTTTTTTTTTTTTTGTATTTGTTTAAAACATTTTCCCTGATAGTTTGCAAGAGCGTGAATATTAACTGTGAAAGCGCTAGTGAGTAGATGAGTTTCCTCTGTAGTCTCAGTTAGACCTTTTCAAGACGAGTAAAAGCTTTGAAACAATCACAAGAGGGTTTACTGATATATTGTATGTCATGGAGTAAAGCGTGAGAATATCATGAGCTGTTCACCACAGACCTTATTTCAGGCATTTAACCAGAAACCCCTCGACTTCACGGATCTGGAAGTGCTAAATCCCACTTGTTTATGTGTTTTGGCCCTCAGTAACACGTCATCCCTGCAGCACTTTATACTCTCTAATGTAATCTTCTTAATCTGATGTCATATCAGCCTCTGTGTAACTCACTTTGAGCTCGATCAATTAACCCACCGTTAATCAGCCGCTGCGATGACACCATGCGGACGCTTTCGTGCTCGAGTCGGTTATGGCTGGAAGGAACGATTCAGTGAGGATCGTTTTGGTGAAGCAATGCATAGTTTTAACAAATAATCCACTACTAGTCTGTTTTTAATGGAATTTATAGCTTCATTCATTACCCTTTTTGTGTTAGTAATTATTTCTAAAATACCAAAGAGCCATCTTTTCTGTCCCGGCCGTTTGGGCGGCTGATTTATGGGGCTGATTCGGCTCTGATGCTGTCTCGGCGAGGTGTGACATTTCAAAATATTTATAGCTCTGGCACATTAAGGGCTTCCCTCTGAAGGTGACCGAATGCTCTTCCCTCAGCCTCTTAATTAATGCAATCCACTGCTTGCACTTCCGTCTAATTTATCCACTCCGTACTGTCGGACATGCCAGGAACGGCACCGGACACTGGAAAACACATCATAAACAAGCAGCACTTCCCTGAGCCGGATCCTCTGCAGTGCGAAACCGGAGAAGGTTCCACACCGAAGCACTGAATCTTTAATATTTTATCGATCCGATCTAAACCTTCTGCCCAAAGTGGCAATTAAAATTCAATTAAACTGACTGAAAGCATCATATTAAATTTCAGCTCTTTACGAGCTCCCGCTAATGCTTCAGGACAAATCTCAAATATAATCACAGTCTTTTCAAATTATATGATCTCGCTCGCTTGCTATAAAAGTGACACGTTTAGGTATACTTCCAATAATTCTTTAACTATGACCCTCTAATGAATACAATTTTATAGCCTTTAAATCAGTTATTATTGGGCATTTTAATAAAGCGAGTGCTATTGTTTTACACGCTGCAAGAGAAATTATTTTAATTTTGCGCTTCCATTCCAACGAATTCCTCTTTAAAACTCTGAAGAAAAATCATTTTGGTCTAAACTACAGTATTAATATGCTTCTGAAGAATTACAGAGAGCGAGTCGAGTCTAGAAATAATTGATGACTCTGTTCCTGTTCGCTTGAGCAAGAACGACTTCAGAACATCGTTTGTCATCTGAAGCTCAAGGATGTGCTAAAATCCCTTTATATAGACGCCCATACATACATATGATCAATCTGAATAAACAAACAAAACTTTCCAATTCCAAAATAAAAATGAGTGGTGTCTCCTATACAAAACTCTCAGTCCTAGTGTGCTTTCCTGGGCGGTTGCTAAGGAAAGGTTTATACATGCTGCTAGGGTGTTCTCAGTGGTTGCCAAGGTGTTGCTAGGGTGTTCTGAATGGTTGCCAGGGTGTTGTTAGGTGTATTCTACTGTATTCTCATTCTGATTGGTGACCAGGGTGTTGCTTGGGTGTTCTTAATGGTTACAAGGGTGTCGTTAGGTGTTTTCTACCATATTCTGAGTGGTTGCCAGGGTGTTGCTAGAGTGTTCTGAAAGGTTACCAGAGTGTTTCTAGGGTATCCTGAGTCATTGCCATAGTGTTGCTACAGTGTTCTTAATGGTTACCAGGGTGTTGTTAGGTGTTTTCTAGGGTATTCTGAGTCATCACCAGGGTGTTGTTAGATTGTTCTTAACAGTTGCCAGGGTGTTGTTAGGTGTTTTCTTGGGTATTCTGAGGAGTTTCCAGGGTGTTGCTAGGTTATTCTTAATGGTTGCCAGGGTGTTATTAGGTGTTTTCTAGGGCAGGATTTCCTCAAAACCGGTCCTATTGGGACAGTAGACTGCAGTGTTTAGGTCCGACCCTAATGAAACACATCTGAACAAGCTAATCAAGGTCTTCAGAGTTACTAGAAAATTGCAGATAGATGAGTTTGATCAGGGTCTGAACTAAACTCTGCAGTACAGGGCCAGATTTGAGGAACCCTGTTCTAGGCAGTGGCGTAAGCAGGGGAGGGGCCATGGGGGCACTAGCCCCCCCTGAAAACTGATTGGCCCCCCAGTGTGCCCCCACCCTTCTACTGGTACTCAAAAATAAAAATCATATCTTTCAGCTTGCATTTGAATAATTAGCGATTCTGCGATACTTCTCAACAACCAGGACTAAGAATAGCAGGCGGCTGTTAGTGTTTTCCAAGGAAAAAAAGCATATGGTAAGTTATTATGGTAGCCTAAAATATATATATTATATATATATATATATATAATTTTTATTTTTATTTTTTTATTTTTTCTTCAATTAGCAAGTTGCAGTGCTAGATTTTGGTACCGTCTTTTAGTGTTAGGACAGGCCAGGTTTTCTCCTAGACCAAGATAATGCTAATCATTACAATGATCTTTGGCTGAATGTAATGCATAATAACTCATAATCAGGGTTTTCCTGCGTTGTGATTTTTTTCCCTGGCCGATACGCAAGTGATATTGCAAGCGAGATGCCGAAAAAAGTCGTATGATGTTCATCTCACGTTCCACACTTTAAAAGCTGTAAATATCAGAGGTGGAGATCTTGAGTTATGTGAATGCACATGCGAATTTAAAGATTTAATAGGCTACATGAAGAAAATGATTTGACTTTGACTTGACAAACCAATACATTATCCGCATGACTCGATAATGACTTATATGAATTGTAATTAAACTTTCTTTTTAAAAATCATTGTGACATTAGGTATAAACTGCAAGCCACGGGACAGGGCGCCGGCGCTTCTGATCAGAGTATGCGGCTGCGCACAGAGCAATACAGGGGTAGAGGAGAGTCTAATACGTATGTTGTTTGTTTGGATATCTTTATAAAAAGAAATTTGGTGCACGAGAACGCACAATTAGCAACACGAACATGACCGCCGCAACCTCAAACTTCATTCACCCACATGTAAAACGACATAGGCTACCAGTTTCTTATAATTTGACTAATAATAAAAGATTGTGAAGATATTTTGTATTATGTAGCTTGTGTTTTATGATTGTCTTTAGATCCACATTATTGATTAACCTTGTTAATAATTATTATCACCTTTTGTAGTTTCAATAATGTGACCAATGTCAATCTTTAATTTAGGCTAAACGAAAAAAAAATTCGTTTAGAAATTTAGTGCTTTAAACCTTTCACATGTATTTAGTTTATAATATTCCAGCTGGTCAAGCAAAGTGAATGAAAATGAGTCTCAAATTAAATTGAGTGTGTACTGGAGGCCTATGTGTTTTCTCTGAAGATAGAATTCATAGAAGTTAGTGACAAAACATCCTTTGATGACTTCCAGAAACATTCTCAAAACAAAAAAACAAACAAAAAAATCATACATACACTCACCTAAAGGATTATTAGGAACACCATACTAATACTGTGTTTGACCCCCTTTCGCTTCAGAACTGCCTTAATTCCACGTGGCATTGATTCAACAAGGTGCTGAAAGCATTCTTTAGACATGTTGGCCCATATTGATAGGATAGCATCTTGCAGTTGATGGAGATTTGTGGGGTTCCACCACATCCCAAAGATGCTCTATTGGGTTGAGATCTGGTGACTGTGGGGCCATTTTAGTACAGTGAACTCATTGTCATGTTCAAGAAACCAATTTGAAATGATTCGAGCTTTGTGACATGGTGCATTATCCTGTTGGAAGTAGCCATCAGAGAATGGGTACATGGTGGTCATAAAGGGATGGACATGGTCAGAAACAATGCTCAGGTAGGCCGTGGCATTTAAACGATGCCCAATTGGCACTAAGGGCCTAAAGTGTGCCAAGAAAACATCCCCCACACCATTACACCACCACCACCAGCCTGCACAGTGGTAACAAGGAATGATGGATCCATATTCTCATTCTGTTTACGCCAAATTCTGACTCTACCATCTGAATGTCTCAACAGAAATCGAGACTCATCAGACCAGGCAATATTTTTCCAGTCTTCAACTGTCCAATTTTGGCGAGCTCATGCAAATTGTAGCCTCTTTTTCCTATTTGTAGTGGAGATGAGTGGTACCCGGTGGGGTCTTCTGCTGTTGTAGCCCATCCGCCTCAAGGTTGTGCGTGTTGTGGCTTCACAAATGCTTTGCTGCATACCTCGGTTGTAACGCAGTGGGTCAAAGTTGCTTTTCTATCAGCTTGAATCAGTCGGCCCATTCTCCTCTGACCTCTAGCATCAACAAGGCATTTTCGCCCACAGGACTGCCGCATACTGGATGTTTTTCCCTTTTCACACCATTCTTTGTAAACCCTAGAAATGGTTGTGTGTGAAAATCCCAGTAACTGAGCAGATTGTGAAATACTCAGACCGGCCAGTCTGGCACCAACAACCATGCCATGCTCAAAATTGCTTAAATCACCTTTCTTTCCCATTCTGACATTCAGTTTGGAGTTCAGGAGATTGTCTTGACCAGGACCACACCCCTAAATGCATTGAAGCAACTGCCATGTGATTGGTTGATTAGATAATTGCATTAATGAGAAATTGAACAGGTGTTCCTAATAATCCTTTAGGTGAGTGTATAAATGCATGAATAAATAGTAAAAACATTAATAACAGTATTCTAAAAGAATATAGTGTATAAATAGCCTAAATAATAGCTAAAATAACACTGGACTAAGCTCTTTCTATAAGATACACATAATTTATATGTAGTTTAACTAAAGCCTTTCTAACATAAAGGCCTATGGATATATTATATTTTACAATATGCACTAATTAGCCTTGACATATTTAGATTTTGTCTATTCATCAATGCAAATTTACTGAAATTGCTGCTATGCCAATTTGATGTGGATAAAATGAAAATAAAATATTTTTTATCATTAATGTGTTTAATTTATAAAGTTATATTCATTCATAAATTGTGTATTTAAATGAATGATTAAAATAATTCTGCATTTGTATAAGTCTGTTATATTAGGCTATTATTGTAAAACCTGGATTGCAAAAAGTTTTTTTGTTTTAAGGGAAACGGTGGTGCGTTGAACACCCTGTTCTGATGATGCAGGAGTTGCAGCTATGGCAGCTGAGAAGGCCATTCTTTGTGTTCTCTTTGAAGAATTTTTGGAGCTGAATTGGTATAAATACATACACTCACCTAAAGGATTATTAGGAACACCTGTTCAATTTCTCATGAATGCAATTATCTAATCAACCAATCACATGGCAGTTGCTTCAATGCATTTAGGGGTGTGGTCCTGGTCAAGACAATCTCCTGAACTCCAAACTGAATGTGAGAATGGGAAAGAAAGATGATTTAAGCTATTTTGAGCGTGGCATGGTTGTTGGTGCCCTGGTCTGAGTATTTCACAATCTGCTCAGTTACTGGGATTTTCACACACAACCATTTCTAGGGTTTACAAAGAATGGTGTGAAAAGGGAAAAACATCCAGTATCACGGCAGTCCTGTGGGCGAAAATGCCTTGTTGATGCTAGAGGTCAGAGGAGAATGGGCCGACTGATTCAAGCTGATAGAAGAGCAACTTTGACTGAAATAACCACTCGTTACAACCGAGGTATGCAGCAAAGCATTTTGTGAAGCCACAACACGCACAACCTTGGAGGCGGATGGGCTACAACAGCAGAAGACCCCACCGGGTACCACTCATCATCAAATAGGAAAAAGAGGCTACAATTTTGAGCTCACCAAAATTGGACAGTTGAAGACTGGAAAAATGTTGCCTGGTCTGATGAGTCTCGATTTCTGTTGAGACATTCAGATGGTAGAGTCAGAATTTGGCGTAAACAGAATGAGAACATGGATCCATCATGCCTTGTTACCACTGTGCAGGCTGGTGGTGGTGGTGTAATGGTGTGGGGATGTTTTCTTGGCACACTTTAGGCCCTTAGTGCCAATTGGGCATCGTTTAAATGCCACGGCCTACCTGAGCATTGTTTCTGACCATGTCCATCCCTTTATGACCACCATGTACCCATTCTCTGATGGCTACTTCCAGCAGGATAATGCACCATGTCACAAAGCTCAAATCATTTCAAATTGGTTTCTTGAACATGACAATGAGTTCACTGTACTAAAATGGCCCCCACAGTCACCAGATCTCAACCCAATAGAGCATCTTTGGGATGTGGTCGGAGCTTGTGCCCTGGATGTGCATCCCACAAATCTCCATCAACTGCAAGATGCTATCCTATCAATATGGGCCAACATTTCTAAAGAATGCTTTCAGCACCTTGTTGAATCAATGCCACGTAGAATTAAGGCAGTTCTGAAGGCGAAAGGGGCTCAAACACAGTATTAGTATGGTGTTCCTAATAATCCTTTAGGTGAGTGTATTTAATACTACAAAGCATGCTCAATGTTACAGTCACTGCCCTTGCCATCCAGAATAAAAGAGTGAAGGGAGTTGTGGAAACTGTGGTTCCTAATTATTGTGATCCAACATTTGCCTCGCATTTCATGATGAAAAGACAAATGTGACTTCTAATATCTTCAGTTGTTGCGCATACTGAGCTGCAGCGGACACATTTGTAAGTGACTTTACTTGGACCCATTGCACGAGCTGTCTCTTTAATACCACGTGGTTTATGCACATGTTGCTGCTGATTGGGCTGACATTTTTGACACACCAAACAAAAGAAAATGCATCTCAAACCCGTTGCACACCGTTTCCAGGAAACATGTCGTTCAACCCAGAAACCGTGGCAAAACGTTGTGCACTGGTTTGAGCTTGAACATGCCCCAGGTCTTTTTGTTTTGCCCACGAGGTTGTGAGGATTTGTGTAAAGTTTGTATAACAGTTTTGAGTTTTATTATTTGTGTGAGTTGTACTCTATTCACAGATTGGGTTATTTTATTTATTAATGTATAAATACTTCTGAAAAGTTCTGTCTCGTGATCAGCTCCACGTCAGTTAATGAATGCGGTTAACTGAGTTTAGCGTGCATTTGGGAACATAGATTATTGCAGATTATTTTCACATCTGCATAGTTGACGATTACCGCATTTTTGTAATGAGCCATAATAAAAGCTTGACTGCAGTTTACATCAAAATAAAAGCTCAAGTGTTTATCTCTTTCAAGTAGCTATAGAAATTAGAAATTTATTTTCCAGTGCATTTGTTTTACAACATATGGCTATTACTGTCATAGGATTAATATTATAACTATTATTATTATTATTACTATTACGTAGTGTAAGACTGAGACATATATAGGTTTGAGTCCCCTTTAAAGTTGAGGTACAATGCACAGACTTTTTATTTGTTCAATTTGCACACTAAATATGTGTTGGAGCTCTTAATTGTGAACTCTCAAAGTGCACCACCTTGATGAACTTAGCATTAAAATGTACAAAATTTTCCTCCCCGGACCCCCGTAGAGGACTGAGGTCCATCCACCACAGTTTAATTAAATCCTATGGGAAACACTGAATGCCATTATACTGAACCTTAAATGATTTGGATATTTGCAGTTCTACATAAAAATACATAACATAACATAACATTTGGCCCCCCCAGTATTCATTGTGGCCCCTCTTGTGCCCCCCAGTTGAAAAAATCCTAAAAAACCATCCCCCTGGTTCTAGGGTATTCTGAGTGGTTGCCAGGGTGTTGCTATGGTGTTTTGGTTGGTTACCAGGGTGTTGCTAGGGTGTTCTGAATGATTTTCAGGGTGTTGCTACGGTGTTCTGTGGGTCTTTTCTTCCTGCCTTGTGTTCAAGAGTCATCAGTGATCTTCTGGTCTGTAGAGGCATCTTGGGTTCCTCTTTCAATGCATCTCTGGGATTTTTCAGACCGTTTTCTGGTCCAGCAGGTGAAAACACTGCGTCTGATCATTAGTAACATAAACACACACTCTCCTCAACAACACACATGGTTTGAGGAATCATTCATCATTTACACTCCAAGCTTTAATACTTTGCAGCAAAGTGCTTGACTTGCACCTTTAATGACGTCATGTCATGGGATGTTCATAGGATTTAATTACATGCAATCATATCTGGACAAACAGAAGAAAGCGGATGGAAAGTCCTAAAAGCTCAGCCTTTGCTGAACAACACCTGTTTGGAGGCGCATGCATGTCTCTGTGAGGAGGTGAAGCACACAAACACATTTGTCACTGTAAGACTCAAAGCGCTCCAGACGTGTGAATGAAACGCATGGCCTGCAGCTCTCTCTCTCTCTCTCTCTAAATGAGATGCATGGCTCTTCTGTAGCCTCCTTTTAATTCTGTTTGAGTACATGCCTCAGTCATCTTGCCTTTTATTGACTCAATCTTGGGAAGCAACGTCGCTTTCCATAACGTGCACATCAGGCCGGTCCTCGATACCGTACTCAGTAATTTAAAGCCTTTATAGAATTGCAATTTCAGGGCTGGCTGCTTGTTTTTCTAAAATGTACTCAAGGAATTAGTTACTCCAGCCACAAATCAGACAAATTTATGCACGGTTGTAATGCGGTTTATGGCCTTATGGTACATTGCTTCAAAAACAGCAGAGGTGAAATTGTGACAAATATAATGAGGGTTTTTTTCTTCCATGTTCTCTCTCCACTGGCCTGATACGGCGGAGTCGCGGAGCGTGTTTACTCCCCATATACAATACATTTAATGTGATAGTCAGGGCTGTTGATTAATGCGCCGCTCGCTTTCATTACAGATAAGAGTGGCGCTGCGGTCAAGAGATAGAACGTGTGCTGTAAATCTGCTCGAATGAGCAGTAAAATGAACAGCCATCAGAAGTGAAATCCACATGCATTAGCGTTCACCGGCGGCCTGCAGTGAAGAGGGTGAGTGTGAGGGCATCGTTCAGACGCTGAGCACACCAATCACGCGAGCCCTACGTGTCACGTGATCAAAGAGGAGAATGACAGTCTCAGAGCTTCACTAGTGGCTTCACACAGATGGCAGATAGGGCCAATACAAGAAAAACAACAGGGTATCCCATGGTGTAATATTGGTATTGGTGTGCTGCATGCACAAAATTGTTGCGATGCCTTCCTTTAAATGGCCATCAATGGAAAAAGATGATGGCTGTGAACTACACAGTGACTATTTTAACTAATTTGTTAATGTTAATTCATGAATATTGTGTATTGTTAGATCATGTTAGCTCTTACTGATGCTTCATCACTTTATTTAATACAAATGAATTGGGCCAGTGACGATTCTGAAATAAAATGTGCTGGGTGTCTACTGTTGCTATAGAAATGAACGCAACTTTCACATGCATCTGATGACACATAAACCAGTGCTGTTAATAATATTGTTGATATTTCTGCAGACTGAACTATTACTGAATGTGCATTTTAGACACATACCCAGCTTACAGGGAACACTCTGGCAAGGTTCTCTCAAAGTTATTAACAACTGTTCTTCCAGTAACGTTAACTGAGCGTTTGTTCAAAGTCATCTGGCCTTCAATAATGTAACGATTAATACATCGTTCATGGAAAGTTTTAGTTCGTCTAACGGTTTTTAGATGTTGCTACTTGTGTCAGAGAACATTCTAAAGTAACGTTCCCATAATGTTTGAAGAATGATACAATGGAATGTTCCCTTAACATTCACATGTGACCCAGGACCACGGAAACAGTCATAAGGGTCCATTTTTATAAAGCGTCAGAGCTGAATAAATAATCTTTCCATTGATGTATGGTTTGTTGGGACAATATTTGGCGGAGATACAACTATTTGAAAATCTGGAATCTGAGGGTGCAAAAAAAATCTCCTTTAAAGTGAAGTCCTTAGCAATGCATATTACTAATAATAATACATTTCTGATATATTTACGTTAGGACAATGTTGCCAGAATTATAATCATACACTGTTTGTTCGTCGGCCAGAGGAGAACTGGCACCCCGACTGAGCCTGGTTTCTCCCAAGGTTTTTTTCTCCATTCTGACCCTGAAGGAGTTTTGGTTCCTTGCCACCGTTGCCTCTGGCTTTTGGCTTGCTCAGTTGGGGACACCTAAATTTCATCTATATTACCGATCTGACCGCATTGACACTATATGATACTTGAAATTAGCTGGATAACATCACCGTTTCACCAGAACGGCTGTACAAATTCTGTTGCATTATTTTCCTGTTAACAATGTGAAGCTGCTTTGAAACAATTGGACTTGTTAAAAGCGCTGTATAAATAAAGGTGATTTGATTTGACTTGACATTTACTAAATATCTTCATGGAACATATCCTTAATATCCTAATGATTTTTGGCATAAAAGAAAAATGGATAATTTTGACCCATGCAATGTATTACTATTGCCACAGATATACCCGTGAGATGCAGGACTGCTTTTGAGCTTCACAAATAACCAAAAAGGTTTTTAAAACAGTTGACAAAAACTGGACATTTTGATTTTGATTAGTAACATTAGTATGAAGTTTTTAAAAGATATTTTAGTTAGCTGGGTACGTTATGTTCTTGCTCTGTCGATTCAATAACTGCACATTCTAGCACATTAAACTCAGATAATGTCAATAGTATGTTATAGAAATATATTTAAGAGCTATTTTGCATTTTTACAAGTAGAACTTCATATCTTAACTTCATAGAGTACATCCCACTGCATCTTGTTTTGATGTTCTTTAAGGGGCATCAAACCTTCTTTAGTTCTGTAATTCGCACCCTGCCTAAACTATACAAACCTTACAAGGACCACATCCTGAAAGTCTTTTAGTTTCTGAGCACAAACCTCTAGATAACACATTTAACCAATATTAAATATTAGATTAGATAGATGTGTCTTTGTATCCATCTACTGCTAAATGAACCCCCCTCGAAGAGCCTGACCTGACGACACTGGTCGTTATGTGTAGAATCTCTTTGTGAGGAGAGTCACGGGTCGCTTCATGAGCTGCTTCTGCTCAGGGGGCTGAAGGGTCTGACCAAGAGAAACCGCTTTTGCTCAGCAAGAACAAAAATTAGAGGGCCCATCAGCCGTCATCATTACAGCCTGAGAGATGGGCTGAGACGGGTAATAGTCTCGACAGAAGGACATATTCCTGATCCATTCTCACCATGAATCAATCCGTGTATTAGGCAGTGACAGGGCGAATCCGGCCGCTTCAGACAGGCTGATTTTTCATGCCGTACGGAGGCTGTGATATGGCTTTGGGGCAGGACTGAACCCGCTGACGGACTCCAGCCATCCTCCCTGGACGTTCGGTGCGAGCATATGAGTGACGATAATAGGCCGGTGGAAATGTACGAATGTGATAATGTTCTGCCGTCTTTATCTGGCACACATACGCACGGCAGAAGTCATTTCTTGCCGCATGTAGATAGAGTCCTCCCGCCGTAGCGCGTGCTGGCATATGCCATGATAAAACATGCATGGGAAATTAAAAATAAACACATAGTATGATTGCTCTTTGTTTTGCAGCTAAGGGGGAACAATTATATCTTCATAGCGGAATGGAGCGTTTTCAAACAGATCGTCTTCCTCACGCTGCTCGGCAGATGGCGGGAGGATGTACAGCTATCTTACTCACGGAAATGAAAAGAACTCTTTATAAACGTCACACACAATTAGAGTCAGTGTTGAGACAAAGAGGCCATCAAGCACACGTCTGACAGTAGGGCTCCAACTTTCTTCTTTCCTAAATTATTCTGTTCCTGTAAATGACTCACAGCAAAGGAAGCTGGTCTGATGTGACTGTCTGGGATCTGTCACGCTTCATTCTTAGTGAAAAGATGCCTGTCGCTCAGTTTCCTCGTGGCAATCGTGTCCAGCAGCATATCAAGTGTTCTGATTATTGAGTTTGTCTATTGGGTCACTGATCATAAACATTGACTGAAGGTCCGTGATACTATCATGGAAAACAGCAGGTTGTTCAGTGGACACCATGGTACTTGCATATCTAATGCATGGTACATGGAAACAACGGGAACTAGACCTTACAGCTGCTGTGTGTGATGTTCAGATGTTCACTGTAAGTCCGTCATTGGTAGTTTGACTTCCTGAAAATTGAAACATTGTGACATGATTAATCTGCAATGTGTTTGACTACTGCTTAACCACTGTAGTGCAATGCATCGTTGAAGAAATTAACATGCTAGTCACGCTCTGCTTCCCGAAATGGTAGCAACAAGGTCATCCTCATGTGATTGTGTCCACGTGTCATAGTAACAAACTATGCTTTTAACTAGGCCTGGGTAAAAAATGTTGATTTATCGATTTTAATGGATTCTCAATTTTACGAACCGATATCGATTCTTAAATCCCAAGAATCGATTAGTCATCCTGTTTTCAGTTGATGAATGAAAGAAACATTGTAGCACGCCTCCCGTCCATTAAATCACAATAATCTTTGGGATTTGTTACTATTGATATGAAACTCAGATATCAAATTACGTCCATTTTATTATGAAATTCCAAAACATAATACCATTTTGGCGCTGTGGCGTGAGATCGCTCTGGCTCAGCCCAAGAGAAGCGGCAGGGATGGGCACATTAGGGATGGGCGTATCGATATGAAGTATCAATATATCGATACCGGAATAAAAATATTGATACTACGGTGTTTTTTTTTTTTACCAGTCATTTTCTTTATTTAAAAATATTATTTAATGTGTATAATACAAATAATCTATGTTAGCGAATAATATAGAAACACGTTTGAGTTATTTCACAATAAACACATTGAAATTGTAGCCTACCTAGTTTGTGCAATTACACTTATTTAAATTTAATGTTAAAAGTTAATATTGATCACGTTCTATTCTGTAACTACTGTTAACATAAATCATGTCAGAATAGCATGCACGTTATGGGTGCAACGTCCTGTCACTGGCAGTACCTTATGAAAATGAACCATGTTTTTACTACAGTTTTTACTATAGTTCAACTTTTTGTAGATTTCCATGGTTACCACTACAAGTATGTGTAACCATGTGTAAACAAAAATATAATCTAATAAATTGCAATTAAGGCGCATTGAAAGTTAAATGCCTTTGAAATATGATGTTAAGTGGGCATCTTTACCCATTTTACTCTTAGTCATTTTAATAATTTAATACACTGAATAATGTTCAGTTTAGAAGTATCGATATCGGCGATGCTGGCCTTGAAAGTATCGGTATCGTATCGAAAAGAACATAAGTGGTATCCTCCATCCCTAGCGCACATTAACTGATCTTCTCTTCCGCCTTAATACCAGTTACAGCGCGAAATAAACATGAATGAGCATCTGAAAGTGTGCTCAAAGATACAGTACAACTTAACGAAATCCGTATCGTGTCACATGGAATCGCTCGATCAGTGTTTCAGCCACAGAGGAATATGAGACGCAACGAGCGATTAGATGCAGTACCCTAGCAACCGTTTAGCAAGACCTATATCTCTGCATCAGAACATCATAGAGACATGGGGGTTGGGTCTTTTGACTCATGCTAGCAAACAGGATTTCCAACATGCTACACATGCTAGCAGTGAATAGTAATACATGTGATTAGCTAAGTGCTGAATCAGGCTAAGAACATGCTAAGAACTCTATAAAAACTCCATAGTAACCATCTGTGACAACTACCAACTGCCTAGCAACACCATAGCAACCACCCAGAATACCTTAGCAACCACCTAGCAATGCCCTAGCAACCACCCAGAACACCGTCTATTTACCGTCAGTAACACAGCTTGTAACGTCACATTTACCTCAGAAAATCCCATATCCAGTGTCCATAAACTGAGCTAATTAACTCTAGAGACGAGCATTTTGCTAAATATATGCACTATATTACATATGAATTATAATTTTTAATGTTCTTCAATATTTAATGCATGTTTGAATAAATCTGGTAGGTTTTTATGACAGCCACCATTTAAATTTTTACATTTCATATAATTTTATTATTTTTTTTAAAACATTGAGTGTAATTTAAGTGTTTGTATACAAATCAGTTCATTTTTACCTTCAGTATTATAGTAGGCTACAACTGACTCTCATAGTTTACAGCATTAGTTCAGAGATTTGTATTGTATACAATGTACCAGATATATATCCAAAATTGAATCTAATCATATCGGAATCGAATCAAATTGTGAAATGTGTGTCAATACCCAGCCCTACTTTTAGCCACAGGTCAGTTTGAGAATATTTTTGTTGGAACTATGATTTGACCATTGGTAACATCAGTAATGATGCTTTTTGTTTATTTGAGCGGCCCCATGTCAACTTCTGACTCAACCAATGACAGGAGTTTGGAGCGAGGCTATCTGACTGATTGACCAATGACAGAGGAGGAGAGTGTTCAGCAATGACATCACATATAAACTGCTAACAGGCAAAATCCACAATACTAAGTTTATGACTTAAATCCATTCATCCATCCATTCTCCAAACCGATTGTCTTCAGTAGGGAATATCCCAGCGTCTTGGGCCTTGGATAATCCATCACAGTGTTGACTCTAATTTCTCATTGTGCTGTAGGGTGATCTGATGTATTTACCTCATGGATATTTCCCATTACGATCCTTACCTTGATCTCAGCAGAAGAGAGAAGGAGTGAGAGAGACAGAAAGTGGCAGAGAGGAAGATCTTTGAGGTGGTTACTGTGTGTATGTTTCATGAACCTTGAGGAAACATTCAGTGTGCTGTCAGGAACCATCAATCATTCACACTCCCTCTATAAACACATTCAAACATTCATGAGTTGTTTGAATGACACGTTTCCATCAGGTATTAGTATGAGTGTTGTTGCGCAGCAGGAGCTGTAGATGTGTATGGGTTATGATGATCTGGTTCCTGCTGTCTGACCGAAGGAACGGGTCCCACACACTCTCATGGCAATTCCTAACTATTTTTCCTGATTTGCTGGCATATTTGTAGTCTCTGATGTGCTAGCAAGGTGAACCTTTTTTCTAAAAATCATACATTTCTGTATAAGCCAAATAGTTCGAATTCGTACAAAATCACCAACTTGTAAAATAGTTTTAGTTTTCTTAGTACCTGTTGTTGTATGTTATGAATGTTGTTGGCTCTGTGATAAACTGACATTGTTGGAGATCTACATTTTCTACATTTCCATAACTATTTATTTCACACCAACATAATGGGCCGTACCCGAATCGGTCATAGCAATGTGACGCCAGGCATGACGCAAGTGTGTTCTGCTAGTCTCAGCCCGACGCAGTTCTCATGTTCATGTCCAGCTCCGCGGTGTTTAAATATCACTGGCGCATCTGTTCACCCATGGGCGTCTGGTCTGAACACCAGGTGTGTTCAGGAGCATTGCTGGAGCGTTGCTATTGAGAGGAACTGAAAACCACTGACCATTGACCAACACAAACCTGCTCTAAAGTCAATAGCGCAGTATCTGTGTGTTATTTAAAGGCTGTGTTAGTAATATGAGCCTATAGGCAGTTACACACACACACACACACACACACACGTTTAAATATTAAAAATAAAAGGATTCCTCTCTGGAGAAGCGGTCAGTCTTTCTGCTAGCATGTAAAGAGTGAATCCGCCATGGTGCATTCTCCCAAAGGGAATGGGAGATGAGACTCTGATTGGTTTATTGCATGTTACGCCCAAAACTCATTAAGAGACTAGGGATGACCCTTTTGGACCACAACCGTTTTTTCCATCATTAAACTAGCAAAAGTGGATTCAGACACGCCGTAAGTGCACCTGCGCCATGCGCTCAGATCAGTAAAATAGGGCCCAATGAGTTGTTTTGCAGTAACCTGTGCTAACCAGTTCTGCAGGAGTGTGGGCAGAGCCTTGATACCGCGGCTCCTTGCTCATTACTGCTCAGACCCCAATCGGTCCTAGTCAGCGCAAGATGCCAGCGCCATATTGGGACATTGGCTTTTCTACAATGAAAGAGAGTGAAGGTGTGTCATCCATCTGTCAATGGTATAAATGTGAATGTTTTCTTTACTTTTGTCATTCCTGTCTACTTCTGAAAGTGTGATGAGAAGGATCACACCTCGTTCTGTTCTTAGTTTATTACAGGCGATTCAGATGAAGGCACACGTGCACTGAGAGGTGTAGGAAAGATCAATTTGTCTGCATTGTCCTACACCAAGGTCATGGCTTTGATTCCCAGAGAACACCAGAATGGTAGAATAAAGTGTCTGTCAAATATGCAATCCTAATTACCTAAGAAAAATGTGTTTCTTTCAGGGCAAATGCTGTATACATTGAATAAGGAGTCACATCGCTGACCCAGTTTGAATCCATAGATCCAATCTGAGTCTCCAATCAACATTAATGCCTTATTCACCGGCGCTTTTATTGCGTTTAAAGACATAAAGTGAATGAATGTTCTGACGGAGGTTACAAACAGTATCGCACTGCTTTTACTTCCGATGTCATCAATCACAGCATGAAACCTTTAAAAGTGAAGCGTAGAATGTGAACCGCTTGAAGGAGCTGAGAGAAAACTTGCAGAAATGGGGTGAAAATATTTGAAAACGAGCGAGCGGCAACCGGGGGGGAAGAAACAGACGAAAAAGCCAGCTTCGGAAAGAGAACAAAGTTTCCTTCAACAGAGCAGAAAAAGGCACCTGAATTTATTATTTCATCTTGGCATTTGACAGTTACTGCAGTGCCATCTTCTTATTCTGAGCGTGTCGTATTTTATTCATAAATCCAGAGGTGGAAGAGATGATGGTCGAGCGGAGGAGAGGGAGTCGGACCGGAGAGACCGAGAGGAGGAGAAAAAAAGAGAAGAGCATGCAAAAGTTCTTTGTTTTGGCTCCATCTGCAGGGCCGCACATGGCCTGTGAGCGGCGCCGTTCCTGACACGCCTAATGATGTACGGTAATGCGCGCTACGTCGGATGACTGCTGACACGCGGGAGGCCGTTCGGTGGAAGCGCCATCAGCTTTCCGAGGAGAGTGTCTGGAATTCTGGGACACGGTGAAGAAAGCAATTCATTAAATGTAAGACAGGTATGACATCCCACTTCAAGGCGGCAGCAGCCATATGTATGGAGGGGAGGGTTTTTGTGGTCATACTGGGGAGGAGATGGCAAGTACAAAGCAATGCCTGGCTGTTTTTGGAGATGACATAAAACTAGGAGGCAGGGAAATGGAGGCAGGAGACTGGAAAATAATGGCTAATGGAGGAATTTAGCCTCAGGCGCTATGCCTGCTTTGCCTACTTCTGTATAACTAGTATATTTATAATTCAAATACATACCTTTAATAATTAACTACCACTGACTATTAAAGGAGAATACAAGATTGGGTGAAGAGACACTGACTGCATCAAGGAACAAAAGGATGATTCCATCAGTTCAGCTGGACCGTTGACAGCGACTCCATTAGCCATCAGATCAACGCGGCTTGACGGATCCATGCGGGTCCCGACGAATCACGCTTGTTTCATGGCTCCTAATCAACCCAATGTCCAAGCGGAAGGTTGCTTGTTTACAGTCCCAGTGAGGAAGGAATATTTAGGCCTGGATGTGTGCTTATTTAAAAGATTTCACAAACACTTGCTGACCTCGTGCTAGCCTGTATCTGTTATCATATTAGTGGTTCATAATATAATATTAGGCTGCACCTAGAATGATGGAAAATAGTAAGTGAACTCACAGAGGTCTTATAGTGGTACGATCATTATTTATAATATTACAAGTGACGTTTAGGAATATGTCCACCAAAGAAACGACACAACAAAAGATCATTGGTCAGGTCCGTATATGTCTGTCATACAGCAAGTAATCAATAAACCACAAGCAGTTTATTAAAAGGCTTCTCCAGTTACACTGCAGATCATATTTCATCTATAATGCTCATAATAAATTGTTAAAATGGTATAAATGTAAACGTCTTTAACAGAGCCACGCATTTTGAAAACGAATTATGTTCATAAATGATAAAACATACTCTCCTCTTAGAATTTAATTCAGCTCTGTATGCTTTTGTTAGCGCGCGCTCACGTTAACATGGCGCTGTTATTGTACTCGCATCAGGAGGTTTTTATTCACCTTTAAATGACCCATAAAAATGTAATGCAAGGATATGGTATAAAAAAAAGAAACGTGGCCAGTATCTTGAACACTCGTTTTTCATTTATTTATTTGCAGGTTCTCTTCAAGATTTTTTTTTTTATTACAAGTCACAAACAAAAGACAGACCAGTTCAGAAGGACTAACAACAGAAGTACCTTCAGAGGAAAAGCAGTAGTGGTCACCAGACTGTTTCTATCCGTGTTTTCTGCTGCAGTTCCACAAACACGGAGCAATGGAAAACATTTGCATATATGTGATAATAAGCTTGATCATCTGGAGGAGCCACATGTCAGGATATTCCTCTTTGATGTTGCTCATACATATTAAAAGTCCTCTGAGACATTGGGACCACTTGTGAATTGTGTCTGTTTAGTGCCCCGGCGTGTGTGTGTGTGTGTGTGTGTGTGTGTGTGTGTGTGTGTGTGTGTGTGTGTGTGTGTGTGTGTGTGTGTGTGTGTGACTTCTGCATTTCTAATAGACTTTTAGTTTACTCGCACGATTATAGTACAGTAATTCACAATTGCTTAATAGTAGTATGGGGATTAGGAAGTTGCACAGGGAAATTTCATTAAAGTCATGCATTTCTTCATTTTCAATGGTGAGGTCAACAGAGATTTGCAGAATGAATCTTTAATTCTACTGATGTTTTATTAGCAATGCACAATTATGCAGTGTAATCCAGAATCAGTGAAAGAAGCATGCATTCTGCCTAACCCTCGTGCAACACAAACACAGGGATCGCAGATCTGCACCGCTGTCTTCCATTAGCTCCAGTGCTGTTGCGTTCAGAGAATTACCTGTTTGATAATAAAGCATGGAGAGGTGAATCAACCGCAGAAATGAGCCGTGCCTGCGCTCGTATCCCATCAGCTCCTGACAGTCTGTCAAGTGTTCAGCCACAGGCCAGAATACAACAAAGACAAGAACAGCCCGAATTCACCATAACTCACTTCAGCGGGAAACTTTGACAAGTTTTGACGTGTGACTTTTCTCTGTGTAGATTCACATATAGGCCTGTACACACACACACCTATAGACATGCCTTATACACGAGTACGTGTGTGCAGGATTCTTTTCACCTAGGCTTTTATTTCTTCATAGCCCAATTACCTTTTCCTTTGGATAATTCACTCTCTTCCTGTCCCTTCTTGAGCTCAAACGCAGAGACATTTTACTTCTTTACAACTCTCAATAATTCATGGCCTGTGTGAATATTTACATGTAAAGTATCCCTCCGAGCTGGAGCAGACAGGCATGTTTATAATGTTAAACACTCAAACGTCCCACCAGACTGGATTTAGATTCCAACAGCTTTGCACACCAAAAGGGGCCTTTGCATTTTTTTTTTTTTCTTGTATTGCTTTATCAATTTATTTTGACTAAATAAATTACAGTATCCTGAGACACATCTGAGTATGATTCATGCATTTGAGTAAAAACCTATCCAATACATTTTGCAAGCATTTATTTTTGGTGCAATGGCACTTGAAACAGCAGCTACAACAAAAGCTATGTGTGTTTTTGATAACCCTTTATTTTTTTAGGTTGCACGTTACATGTACTTACTATAGTAACAGTAAATTAAGCATAATTACAAGTAACTAACCTTGCAGGCTATAGTAAATACATGCACATGTTATTTGTGTAATTACACTGTAACAACGTCAAAGGGTTACACTTTATTTGTTACAGTGTAATTATATATTTAAGTACTGAGTATTATTTAGTAACGTCATGTACTTACTATAGGGTTAGGGTTTGGCTGAGGGTTATTGCATGTAATTATGCATTATTATGGTGACAAAGCTTATGTAACAAGGACACTGTAAAATAAATTGGGCAACACTTTATTTTAGTGTCCTTGTTAAATATGTCACATGTACTTACCATAGTAATAACAGTAAAGTATGCATAATTGCATGCAACTAATCCTAAAACAAACCCTAACCCTAGAGTAAGTTCAAGTTAATTAATATTACTCAGTACTTAAATTTATAATTACACTGTAACAATGACACCTTAAAATAAAGTGTAACCCCTTTATTCTTAGGTTGCACGTTACATGTACTCACTATAGTACTAACAGTAAGCATAATTACATGTAACTACCCTTAAACCAACCCTAACCTTAAGCCTATAGTAAATATACTCATTTCTTATTTGTGTAATTACACTGTAACAACGTCACCTTAAAATAAAGGGTTACACTTTTATTTTAATGTGTCGTTATATGTGCAATATATATTTAGGTTCTGAGTAATAATAGCATATAAAATAACTGTATGCACTTACTATAGGGTTAGGTTGCATGCAATTATGCATAATTTATAGTTATTACTATGGTAAGTAATTTATGTAAAAATGACGCTGTAAAATAAACAGTAACCCTTTTTGGTAACACTTTACAGTGTATTATATTGCGTAATTACATGCATCTAACCCTATAGGAAGTGCATGTAGTTAATATTAAATATATAATTACACTGTAACAAAGACACCTTAAAATAAAGAGTAACCCACTTTTTAAAGGTGTAATTATATACTTAAGTACTGAGTAATAAAAGCAGAGCACTTAGCGTGTAATTATGCATTACTATGGTAACACATAACCAGGACACTGTAAAATAAAGTGTTACCAAATAAAGTGCAACCACATTTTTCCACTATGCTCTTAGTTTGAACTGAAACTTGTAATGTTGATATAACAGTAGCATGTCTGCATGGTTTTACGCTCCGGCAGGAATAGTGTGGAGCAGCAGAACTGGAGGCCAGCAGCATGTAAAGATGAAACTTCACAGTGATTGTTGTAACGCTGTCACATCCTCACTGTGTGTCCCTGTGGCAGTCGTCTCGCCAGCGTCTCCTATGTAGATCTGGGGCCTCCTGCAAAGGGAGCGCTCCTCTTTGATACTTCAGACTGCATTTGAATCACTGGTCCCTGTGTTTGACAGTGTGTGGTAATTACCTGGCTCCCCTGCTTGATCATGTAAACTCTTCCAGAACCAAGGGAGATACAGTCAAATGGGAAGATGTAAGAAAAACAAAACAACAACAAAGATGGCAACGGCACTTATTTGAACACATTGCAAATGTGGATTTTACACCTTTAATTTGAACAGTGGATACGGGAAACAATTTCTTCTTAACACGCGCTATGTCGGGTATTTGTTTAAACAGCGGAAAATCAGCAGTCCTGAGGGGCATGATAATTCCTGCAGCTGCATAATGACTGAACCCGCGGAAAGCGCGATAGTTCTGTGTGCTACAATACCTACACTTGCTAATATAAGCCATTAACGGTATGATGCTGTCCTCTACCCTAGAAGCAAATGATTAGTGCTAATGAGCTGTCAGTGACGTCAGTGGGCGTGGCTCGTGTTTCATTACTGTTGACAAGCACTCACGAAAACTCTAAATCTGCACAACTTTAACCCTTTACCGAATTACTTTTAAAACTATTTTCTCAAATTAAAAGAACTCGAGTATTTTAAAGAGATGATTTATTCTTTATATATGTATGCATCTTACATTATATAGCCTATTAGCCTAAGAGATAATAATTCAAACGAAGAAATGGAAAGAGCAATATATCTAATATAGTATAAAGATACTCCCTGCGCGTCCGTTTCGCGCAGTTAAAGGCATGCATGTAAATTAAAGGTGTTGGTGATTATATTATAAATGCGTGAGCGCTTAAAGCCTCTTAAAACACACAAGACGAGCAGAAATAGCGCATTATTAGCCTGCTTTCAATATCATTAATAACAGCATTTCTCCGTTTTAATATTCTTCTCTAAGATTTTGACATGTAGGCCTATTTGTACAATTATATACTGATTTCACTCAGCGCTATGATTATTATTATTATCATTATTATTTAGGCGATTGTTTATTTGTTTATTTTGCTTGTGCGTTTATTAATCATATCGCATTCGACTAACCCTTATGAAAAATAACCATGGTTTTATTGTAGTAAAAGTGTAGTATCCATAGTTTTTTGGCTAATTGAGTACCATTTATACAACCACAGTTTTACCACAAATACCATGGTTAAACTATGGTTAGAGCAGCAAAACCATGGCTAATTTGTGGTTACCATGGTTTAACTACAATAACCATGTTTTTTTTGGTTTTGTTTGTAGTAAAGCCATGGTTCATTTTCGTAAGGGACTGTAGACTATTTTATTTAATATGGTAACACGGCTATATATAGGCTAGAGTTTTTATCTTAGATATGATCAGATATTCAGTAGGCTGTTGGAGGACAGTAATAACCGAACGCACGGCATGGATATTTCTGATCTATCATTGACGAAAAACCGTTAACATGCACGAATTTAAGCGGGAAAACGGACACGTGAATAATAATGGCGTAATTTTAGAATAAAAGTTCTCTAATTGTAGAACACAGCGCGGAGCACTCACCGTAAACAGAGCTCGTTATACAGTTTACGACATAAGACATGCAAAAACACATGTATCAAATGCGCAAACTCTTGGTAGTGTCTGTTTATTTCGCTCTTCGGAATTACCACCTGGCAAACTTTGTGCATTAAATATAATTCATTCGAAACAAATTGTGTTTTATGTTTTTCCCCCTCGCCATATCAGTGTTTATTTAGGCAATGTTTGGGCTATTTAGCTAGACTTTACACTGGATTGCAAAGAGGCGCATCATTGATCCGGCAGGTGTCGCTAAAGAGCTGCAGAAACACACACACACACACACACACACACACACACAGTCTCTCACGGAGCCGTGAGAATAACTCCACTGAGCAGCCATGAAGGAAAAGACGCCTTTCACACAGAAGAATTTACAGTTCCTCTCGAAACTTCTCCAAACACCGCAGCTCTCCTTCATGTTCCCGAGGTCAGAGAGAGTTTACCTGCGCTCGAGCTCATCAGAGGGTCCAGCATCACCTCAGAAAAAACTGCTTATCAAAACGAAAAATCACGGGACATTTGCAAATACGCATGATTAATCTAGAAATCATAATTAACGCTTTGTTTTGTTTTATTTAATTTTTTTTAAATTATAGCCTATTTTTTTAATTTTTTTATTTTTTTAAGTTGAGCAAATGAAAGGCGCGATTATTTTATTAGGCGCGAATCTGCATTGGTGAACTCTTCCTGTTGTGCAAATGTGTTTATAGATCGGCTATATTTCAATTACATTTTTTTAGAACGAAACCGTTCGAATTAAACAGCGTTAAATAATTCTGAATGCCCTTAATAAAATGAGATAGTTCAGTTTACATAGCTCAGGTTATTTCACCTAACTACAAATAGATATGCCTCTGAGTGGTGTTTTACATTTAGATTATATTGTATGCTATCATTTCCATTTAATAAATAAATAAATAAATAAATATGTTGAAAAGAGGAGAGTGTACCATTGTGCGAGGTGATGTAAAAGCGCTGAATGTGTTCCCGGAGACGTCGAGAGCTTTAACCCTAAAGTGACCTGGATTCACACCAGCCTTCAACACTCGTTTAACAGTCGCATTTTATTATTATTATTATTATAAAATATATATATTTTTTATTCAATGCATCTGTTAATTTTGAAGCATTTCGAACATGTTTTTCCATGTCAGTAAAGTTTCTTTTCTGCGAGATTATGAGTGTCGGGGAAAAGGCGGGTTTTATATCCAAAAACCGATGCGATTAAAATTGAAAATTGTATTTAATCAAAGCGAACGCGTTGACTATAATAACAGAGCATCCCCCGCATTTATTGCACGGTTTTATAAATGTGTTCGTTTGCATTCGTCTCATTGCTAAAGTTCTGCGCTCAGTTGTTAAGGATGAGAGGGACTTACCCCTGCGGTCGGTCCGACTGCTCCTCGCGCCGAGGCAGTGGTCAGCACTGCAGTCGCCATTGCACAGGGAACCCTTCACTTCTTCCCTCCCCTCTGTCATAAACAGAGCAGTTGTTGCATCTATGAAATCCGTTTTAATTGCTCGCTTCATTAGAACACGAGGTGCGTGCGTGTGTGTGTGTGTGTGTGTGTGTGTGTGTGTGTGGAGCGGCTTTTTGACCTTGTTTGTTGAGGTGTGCTCGATCCCGCAGCTCCACTAGCCCGTCAATTGTTAATTTCGACAACAAAACAAGTCACGAGCTCTAAATGTAGACATTTATGTAAAAAGCGATCGATAGGACGATGATGTCACATGTGCCGCGATGTCGGCTCTATGTTCATTGATGAGGAGCGCTGTTTTAAGGGTCTGTTTGTGGTATTAGGGGCCATCTGTAGCACAATCAATATCATTGCTCCTCCTCTGAAACTTCAGGCCTTCCTAATGATTGATGATCTCGGGCTCTTTGATAATCGAGCAGCGCGATGCACGGCTCACATTTCAATCTCCAAACGCCATAAAGACACTTTCCATAAAAGCTCTTGAGTGGGAAAAGTTCGCTTTATTATTCTAAAAACGCCCCAAATAACCAAGAGCGGGGGGATTCGATATCAGTTGCACGCACTGCACAAAGTCGTGTTAAAATGGTTTTTCTTTTGTGCAATAAAGACAGTGTTTGGAAGCCTGCCCAGCGCGCGCCGTCTCGCAGTGTCTCTCAGTGTGCGTGAGTGGGATCTGCGGTGGCTCCCCCCTCGCGCACTGGACGCTCGGCTCTCGCGCAGGGTTTGGCGTGGAGCTCGTGCAGGACTGGCTGTGCTCAGCGCCACTTCCGGCTTCCGTCATTTCATTCTCCCGCCGATGCGCGCAGCTCAACTCACTGTGTTCTATAAGCGAGCGAGCGGCCGACCTGCCAACACTCACTGACACTCACTCATCTCAGACCGCGCCAGAGATCGCCGCGTTTCTCAGAAACTCTTCTCTTTTCCCTTCCCTTCTTTTTTTTTTGTACAGTAGTAATAAAACAAGAAAGCGGACCGGAGGCATAAAGAAGACAGGGACTTGTGGGATGAAAACGGGGCTAAAAAGATTCATCCTCTCTTGAACATCATCATCACCAACCATCATTCATTCATTACCTTGACAACCTCTGGCTTTGATTGACAGCTGGAGTGGCAAAAAGCCATGAGACACGACAGTTTAGTTACATGCAGGTTGTTGATGGGCCGGCTGTAACCTTCAGTTTTGGTGCTTGACTTTTTTTCTTTCTTTTCTGGGGGGCAAAGAGGAAAAGAAGAATAATTGCAAAACTCTTCCCGATGCCTGCGCTCTTCCTCCGCCGTACTGGAGAATAGGAGAATTCGCCGAGTTGCTTGAAAAAGGATCTGAGTTTGTGAGCGGACTGGGAAATTAAATCTACGACACAGATCCAGAGGTTTATTGGAGCGCAGGCTGATGGCGCAAAGGGTAGGTTTAAAATCTCCAGCACTCACCTCCACTAATACACTATCTATCACAGGCCTCGACTGTCTGCCGCCGCACGCGCAAAACCACTTCAGTCTGACGCACTTTGTTGGGAATATTCGCCGCGCGAGCTCCGCCGACGGGCTCCTGCTAAAGACACGCTTTACTCGGGGAAGCACAACTTTACCATGTTTTTGGTAATTACGAGCAAATACGCCTGCAAACTTTAGTTCCGCGCGACGCCTTTCTACTCATTTTTCCACGTTGTGTGTGTGTTTTGGTGCTCTCCTTGACTTTCTGCTTCTCTTTCAGTACGATGAGTTGGCTCATTACGGCGGCATGGACGGGGTCGGGATGTACGGAGATCCTCACGCGCCTCGGCCGCTCCCGCAGGTCCATCATCTGAATCACGGACCGCCGCTCCACGCCAGCCAGCATTACGGCACACATGCCCCCCATCCCAATGTCATGCCCACCAGCATGGGCTCGGCTGTCAACGACGTGTTAAAGAGGGATAAAGATCAAATTTACGGGTGAGTTCCATATTCAAATCGGATCCGCGATTTCCTCCGCTCGGGGTTTCTCTTTCCCGAAACAGTTTTTCCAGAACTTTAATAGTATTTTTATTTTTTTTCTGTACTTGGTGCTTCATCAGAATTGCTGGCACAATTTTAAGCTATGCACTTAACTTTGCACAATTATTTGTGTGCTTTTTTTTTGTTTGTTTTTTTGAAAACCTTCTACTTTCTGCAATTCATTTTACGACGGTAATTATGAAGTCGCCGAAGACCTACAAGACTCTCGTTGAGTGCAGTTCAATCACAAACACCCAGCAAACAATAGCCGTCATTTCCCCATCTCGGCTAACTCTAGACCCGATACCGTCCGGCTATGAGTAACCCACCTCCAGCCAAAATAACCTTGAATTTGGTTGCATGTCGTGTTTGCCCAAATAACTTGCAAAGTCAACAGTGATTACAAGATGTTTCATTTCTTTGATATGTTCTGTGCACTAGTCTATTCTTTTATTATTATTATTATTATTATTATTATTATTATTATTATTATTATTACTAATTTTTCACTGACAGCCCGAATTTCGCCTTGTTTGTTGGACGCTATTAGAGTCTATTAAATGCAAAATCGCTTGCTGGGTAATTACTGGACTCTAGCAGTATCTGATCGGTTCTGCGCCGTTGTCTCTGCAGTCACCCTCTGTTTCCTCTGCTGGCTCTGGTGTTCGAGAAGTGCGAGCTGGCCACCTGCACTCCGCGCGAGCCCGGGGTGGCGGGAGGGGACGTGTGCTCCTCCGACTCCTTCAACGAGGACATCGCGGTCTTCGCCAAACAGGTCTGCATCTACACCCACCATAGCGGGCACACTGAGTAACCGTCCTTCTCTTTTTAAGAGCGGGACTGTATTTCCACCAACGCATTTAACGAGTGTTTAACCAGATTAGCAACGATTGCGATTTTAATGCGTCTTTAACCGATTATTAAATTGCTGCACATTTCTCATCGATTGCTGTTTTTGTGTGTGTGTGTGTGTGTGTGTGTGTGTGTGTGTGTGTGTAGGTCCGCGCAGAAAAACCTTTATTTTCTTCAAATCCAGAATTGGATAATTTGGTAAGATAAACACATCAGCACTGCTTCTGTTCACAATAGCGTGTAATCGAGTGAATGAGTGTCACTCCGGCTCCGGATCTGGAGCTGTGCTCAGCTCATCACAGGGCCGGAACCACCACCGGCCCCTTCACACTGTTCCACGGTTAAAATAGCCACAACTGTTATTTCTCAAGCACATTATTAACTCTTGAATTATTTCTTATTACCGGGATGGTTTTTGTTCACTACGAAAATATCACGTAACGAATATTTAAAATTAAAATGTGAAGCTGACGACGACCATTTCTCTTTACAGATGATACAAGCCATACAAGTATTACGGTTTCATCTTTTGGAGTTAGAGAAGGTAATCTTTAATTGATTATTTACTTTTATAATTCACCAATCTGTGATTTGTCTTATTTTTATTTTTTTTATTTTTTTGTATTAATAATTCTGATTTGGCGATATTATGTATAAACGAACCCCGAACGTAATGTGTTATTAAAACGATAATTATAATTCATTGTGACATGTCCTTCTTTATTTCGGACAGTCTAAATGAATGGTGTGCCGCTTGACTTGTTGCGCGTCCTCTGTTGTGTTCCTGACTTTGCTCGCAATCGCGTCTTTCTTCTGCTCCAGGTGCACGAACTCTGCGACAACTTCTGCCATCGGTACATCAGCTGTCTCAAAGGGAAAATGCCCATAGATTTAGTGATTGATGAACGGGATGGCAGCTCAAAATCAGACCACGAGGAGCTCTCGGGATCCTCGACGAACTTGGCCGATCATGTGAGTACGGGTTGTTTCCGTCGCGCTGAATATAATAATAATAATAATAATAATAATAATAATAATAATAATAATAATATGAGACTATAATAGACTGTAAGATCAGATGTGTAATGGTGAAATGACTGCTGAAAGCGATTCTTCTGAACTTGTGCTTGTGAGCAAGCACGGCGTGTTTATGGCTTTATTATTATTATTATTATTATTTAGTGCTGGTCGTTGGTGTCGCTACTATTATGTGTGTTATATTTCGGTATGCCTGTGCAATTTGGGATGTTGCACAATCGCGTTAAATAAATTAATAACTGAGACATAGTTATAGTTTAGCGGATTTTACTGCTGTGTGAGTGTGAGCGCTATTTTGTTTAAAGCATTGGAGAGTCGAGTTGATAATGTGCAGGGATGATGTTGTTAATGTGTTTAATCGTCTCTTATTGATTAGTGTTGTGGGTCTTTACATTGAGAGCGACAGCGGCTTCGGTTAAACGCCTTGCTTTCGGTGTTGTGAATGAAATGTCGGGGAAAGAAGCAGTCGATGGTACGGCTCGTCCTGCAGATCAAGCCTGTTAAGAGTTAAAGCAGATTTGAGTCTTCTGAGCATCTGTTGGGTTCCTCTCAAACGATACGGCATTAAACTCAACTCAGCGATTAAACCCCGGGATAAACAAGCATTGAATCCCCATATAGGCCAACTTACCAACTCACTCCGAGTGTTAGGAAATAACACACACCGTGCTGTTTGATACTGGGGTCACTTTTGATAATAACAAAATGAGACGCGTTCTTGTGATTATTCGGGTGATTATTGTTTTTGTTGCATATCATTTCTATTGTTGAGAGCATGGAGATATGTTGCGCACGCGTAACACTGCGAGCTTTAATAACTATTTCACTGTTAGCGAAGGCTTATTTTTTAGGCTATTTTCTATCGGCTGTGTAAGCAGGCTATATGTGCGCATTAGTTCAGAGATCTGCGTGTGTGTTTGACGTCCAAACGTCACATTTGCATAGTGTTTGTTAATGAGAATAAATGATCTCAGGCCTGTTGCTGCCACACACACTGCCCTGATGTTCAGCTCAGCAGAAACGCGTGTGATATCACACATATAAATACACTACACGGATTCGATTTATTCAATTCATATGGGTCTCGCACTTTATTATATGGGGTTTCAACCCCTTTTTGTATGTTTGAGGACAGCGGTTTGATAGTTGGATATGCTAATTTATTTAGGTAGTACCTATCTCATCCATTTTTTTGCTTTGATATGCATTTTTAATATATTTCGCCTGGGGCTACATCATTTGGTGAAAGTTGCTTTGCTGGGGATGAAGGACATGCCTTGTGCTCTCTCTCTCTCTCTCTGATGGCTGTGAATATAGACACTTATTTACTATTGAATTCTACATTTTCTGCATGTTTATAGCGCTGTCAGTGTGTGCAAGGCCTTTGTCTGGATATCCAGCCCTTAAAAACATTCATCCTGCTGTTGTAGAAATAAAAGCAAAGTATTTACTTAATGCCTTTTTATTTATTTTTTTCATTTAATTTTTTTTAATAGAAATAATTTTTGCTTTGGCTATATCCTAATCTGTACTAATTTGCATTTTAGTCCTGTGCATTTGCTCACGTTTGCACTTTAAAAAACGAGTGCAGTGCAGAACACGTTGAGCACTTTCTCTGTGTTTTTGACATTTGCTTCAGCGCCGTCTGTCATTGTCAATATTGTGACATGTGCCTTTGGCACCTACATCTCTCATAATTATTTGTGGCTGTCAGTAGTTTTTATGTTGATTATAAATAAAGTAAGACGCTTGTGTACATTTTTTTTTTTACGCGTAGCATGCCATAGGGATCTCTCTCAAATGTGTGTATATATATATATATATATATATATGGTGTGTGATAGTATTATGGTTGCATGTGATACGTTTGAATGAAGCATAAGTCTCTAGCTTTCATTTCCACGGTCCGGCGTCTGATAATGAAGCTGCGGGACAGTGATGGTGAAACACACACAGATCGGATCTGTTTGATCAGTGTTTGACTACTCACGTCTGGACACACACTCACTTGTTGCTGTGCTTCTGCAGAGTTCGGCTTCAGACCGATGTGTGTGTGTGTGTGTGTGTGTGTGTGTTTGGGGTTTATTCTCTTTAGAATGATTCTGATTGGTTTTAGTTTTGCAGTTTAATGAATGGGTTTCAGATCAGAAAGTGACATCTTGTTAACACGCACTAACCTGCAGTGTATGAAAACTTCAAAAAGGAGAAGTTTTTAGGGATCATTTTATGGATGTGGTTTTAATTCATTCATTTTGTTTGAATTAATTTTAAATTGTATGAATTAAACAGCTCGTAAACATACTTTATCACTAGAACATTTTTAAATCACCTGTATTATGCAATCATGAAAGACATTTTGGTAAGACTTTATTTTACAGTGTCCTTGTTACTAACCCTAATCCAAACCCTAACCCTATAGTAAGTACATGTTGTTAATTATTATTACTCAGTACTTTAAT